>JANEYF010005052.1:0-52500 GCA_029963845.1 Rhamnusium bicolor | reverse complement strand
AGAGAAAGTCGTAGAAGGTCGTATTTGTTTTATTTAAGACAGAGCTGGCAGTGTCATTGTTTTCTTTTAAATTTTGGAGATTTGAGTATTTATTGCTGTGGTTTCAGTTGTTGTTTCTTTATTTATTAGCAAGTTTTGTAGCTTTACAAGCTTTCTGGTATTACAAAGTTACTCTGCAGGTCTCAATAGGGGTAAGTTTCCATATTTTCTATTATATTTGTGTCCTCTATGTTGCTGCTCGATGATTTGTTTGGATAAGTAGTAATTCCTTATTAGAAGTCATTTTTACAATTTGTGCTTCGGACGCTTGCTGCTGTTCCAGCAGCTCGCGCTGTCTTGTCAACGGACCCACACGTTTTGGTTTTTGGTAGCCTGGTGGTAAAGCCAGGTTTACAAATGGTGCCGGACTGCACGTCGCGACATTTCTGCCTCGTAATTGCTTACATAGGGAGCTTGTAGAATTTGTTCTCTTGTGAGTGGTTCTGGGTTATCAATTTGTATCTCAAGCACTGGTACATTTGTTTTTATTGCGGTTTGAGACGACTTTTTTATTAATGTTTTTGCTGCCTCCTGCCTTTAGCGACGCGTCGTAGAGACTAGGTTTCACTGCTGTCCACTTTTCGGCTTGGTTTACGTTTTATTATAACTGACTTCACGTCGAATTTTGGTCTCTTTTTAACTCGTGTTCTGTATGTATCATTCTCACTGAATGTTTTACCTAAAGATAAAGCGGAAACTAGCCCTAATGTCAATATCACTGGTATATCCTAGCTTATGAATAATATCGTCTTATTTCGAGGAATCACGTTTATGAGTGTCATCAATTTCACTATGCACTTTCAGATTCTGAGTATATGAGTTTGTTTCTCTGAGTTTATCAATTTTTTTAAGTTTTTTGGATGAATTTGGTATACTCAGCTCATATGCTTTCTCCAGCGTGGCTTCCATACTTGAACTATTGGTTGTGGTGGTTTTTTTAACTAGTTTTAGAATTTTAGATATACTTTCAATTAGTCTTATTAAACTTAGTAGTAAGAAACCTCACATGGTGACATGTAACTGAAATATCTCGTTATATTTCAAGATAGAGGTCCTCACATTCACCTGTCATTAATCTATGAACAGATGATATATCGTAGACTGATTAATTTGTTTTAACTTTTTTACTTTACAGTCTAACATAATTTTTTTAAAGTGATGTATTTTATTGTTTGGCTATTTATTGCTTTTAAATGTGGCCAATCTTTATACATTTGTATTTTAACGTAAGTTTTATCTTTACAATCTTAACAAAAAATTTAAAAAATAGGGGAAGAGCAATTAAGAAAGGTGAGAGAACTAAATAAGCAAAAACATATTCATGAAAATGAGATGACTAGTATAATTGTCATAAATATTCAGAGTCTAATTGCTCATTTTGATGAAATTAAATATTACATAACAATTAACAAACCTGTTATAGTTTGCTTAACATAATCTAGGGTAACAGTAGATATTGAAAATTATGAAATCCTGATACATAATTATAAACTGGTACGGTTAAATTCGGAAAGCAGATTTACAGGGGGGGTTGTTTATTATATTCGAGAGGGTGTTGAATATAAAGAAGTCTTATCGCAATGTATTGAAAAGAATGTTTGGTTATTAGCAGTTAAGGTTAAAATAAATAATGAATATTACACTATTGGTGGAATATATCACTCCCCTAATGAGTCTCATTCAGTATTCCTTAACTATCTGGAAAATTGGATTGAACAGAGTGTAGATGCAGAAGGTACAATATAGTAATGGGGGATTTCAATATTAATTGACTCTCTAATAATTGTGCGTATACAAAGAGACTAAAAACACATTGTAATGACTATGGGTTGAAGCAAATTGTACAAATCCTAATGCACATATTTGGAGAGGGAGCAACAATGATTGATTTAATCATTACGAATAATTATGAAATCACTGCTACAGTTTTAGATGAGCCCAATATTTTAGATCATTGTATAATAAAAATTGATATCGCAGGCAGGTCATTTAGTATAAAATGTTTGATCAAAAATAAACGATACGATGTTGGTCTGTTAATGAATAAATTAAATAATATACAAATTGATTACAGGGAACCTGATACAGACAAAAATATGATTTACTCTACAGTAGTCTCTTAAAAGTATTAGATGATGTCAATCCCAAGAAAGAAATGACCATACAAAATATGCATAAAGGATGTTTTAATGCTAGAGTGCTAGAGGCTATTAGGGACAGGGATAGAAATAATAAAGAGTTTAAAACAAACAATAATGAAAGTAACTGGTCGTGCTATAAATCAAGCCGAAACAACGTTGTTAACATAGTTAAGCAAGAAAAGTGTAGTTATTATGAAGATAAAATAGATAGTTGTAGGTATGATACAAAAAGAATGTGGAAGTCACTAAAATCTATAATTTCAAGTAAATACGATGATCCATTTACAGAAATTCAAACTGAAAATCAAATATATAAAAACCCGATTGTAGTGTCGGAAAAGTGTAATGAATACTACGTATCCAGCATAACGGATATAATAGGTAGTATACCAGATACCAATCAAAGCTTTCAATTAACTAAATTGGACGGAATACAATTGCATAACTTTAAATTGTTAACAAAAATAGAATTAAGAAATATTGTTTTTGAGGTAACCAATAGCCTTATTGGTTCCAGATGAAAGCGATATGTCTTTCTACAGGGATCATTTTGACATTCTATCAGACCCAATGTTAAACAAAATTAATAGCTCATTGGAGGTAAAGGGCCTAGTTTCCTAAAAGAGTCGACAATAATACGAGTAAGGAAAGTACCTAAAACTTTAAAACTGAAGAATACAGACCTACCAATATGTTACCAGCCTTTGAAAAAGTTTTGGAAAAAACAGTATACTTACAATTTTTAGATTTTATTTTAGAAAACCAGATCTTAAGTAAATTCCAATCTGGTTTTAGAGAAGGTTTTAATTGTGAAGGCGCGCTACAGTATGTTATTAATGAATGGAAAGAAACGAAAGGCAATGGGAGAATGACCGGAGTAATATTTTTAGATTTGAAAAGAGCATTTGAGATGATAGATAGAAGCATGTTATTTGATAAACTCAGTAAATACGGCATCAGTGGAGTGGTATGGAAATGGTTTGAGTGTTACATTCCTACTTGAACTATCGAAAGTATCGTATGTATTTTCATTGTGATCCATACAAATAGAAAAAGTAAAAGAAACCCTTTATAAAATTTACTAAAAATATGTAATTATAAATTAGAAAAACCATATCTTACGAAGGGACTAAAAAAGGTATATAAAGTAAAAAACTATTTCTAATAATAAAAGAAAGAGAAAAAAAAAGAAAAAAACTATATAAACATTGATAAAAGTATATTTAAAAGAACTATACACGCATAAAGTGATAAAAAGTGTACACTTGATGTTCGTGATTTCTCCTAGTTCTGTCGCTTAGACTAAATATTGGAAATATTGTTTCTCATCAATAAAATGAGTGAAAATAGGTCACTAGATCCGATAAGTAATAATAACCTAGACAACAAGATTGTGGATGCCCTTAAATTAAATAAAGAACAAATAACAAGTGAAATAAAAAACGAAAACAAGAGACAGCAGAATAAAAAATCACAGATCTGGAAGACAAGTACAAACATTTAGAAATAAGATATGTAAATTTGGAAAGAAAATACATAAAAAATAATATATTAATTTTTGGCTTAAAGTTTAACCCAAAAGAAGATTTGTTACACTACCAACTAAAAGATCTTCTACAAATAGAAATCTGTGAATCTGATATAAATAATTAGTATGCACTCAATAAAAAAACATAAATGCCCCTATTAAAGTAGAATTTATATCCTTTCTGAAAAAAGATTTAATTTTAAAAAAATTTAAACAAATTAAAAGGAAAAGGAATCTGCATTGCCCAAGACTTATGCTATGAAGACCGAGAAGATCAACAAGTCCTAAGGAAACATCTCAAACTAGCACGTTCTAAAAACCTTTTTGCCAAAATCAAAGGAAATAAGTAAATTGTAAATGATGATGTATATTTACTGGATCAGCTGAGGGAAATGAACCTAAATGAAGTAACTGGAAAAGAGGAAGTACAAATTACGGAACATGACACTACAAAATCAAACAGTTGTCCATCAACATCTGCTATAGTAAATCCCGAAATCAAGATTTTCTCTTATAACTCTTCTGAAATAAAAAAAAATCCTTCAACAAATACTCTCGAAGATAAGGAAATTGAATCACAAAACAAAGAAAGATCACCACCATCACCCACCGTAAAAAAGAAAAAAAATTATAGAACAGAATCTGATTCAGGCCAAAGAGAACTAGAAAAAGATTCAGACTAGAACACATAAAAACAAAAACAAAAACTAGTATCTATCAGTAAATTAATGTATATGTCATCAAATCAGATCTTAAAAATTTTGTATTCTTCTTGTTGTGTAGTGGTTATGTTAATATTCTCAAAGCATCTCCTCTTTATCAAATGATCTCTAATTATTGCACCGTGGAGGATAGGGTTGATATATTCTTTTGTACTATCAGGCAGCTAAAAATTGTTTACAGCTAGTCATTTACTATTATAATAATTTGTATATATAGGTAATATGTGTTTATATATGTATGTATGTGTGTATGTATGTGTGTATGTATGTGTGTGTAGGTGTATATGTGTGGGTATGTATGTATGTATGTATGTATGTATGGATGGATGTATTTATGTATGTATGTATGTGCGTATATATGTGTGTATATGGGCTTGTGTGTGTATGTATGTGCATGTGTATGTATATGTGTGCATACATGTTTGTATAAGCGTATGTGCTTATTTATATTTATACCATTTTTATTACCATCTTTCTTTTTTCATTTTCATTGTATTGCTATTTTTATTATTATCATTTTTCTTTTTACTGTTACTGTTAATTCAAGTTATTTCCGTATCCTGTAATTGGGCTTTTGCCTGTTGGATATGTATTAAATAAATAAATAAATAGATAAATAAATAAATAAATTATTTCTGATATTTTGTATTATTAATAAAAAGGTAAAATAATGGATTAATACATTCGAGATTATAATTACGTACCAATAAATATCTTAGAAATTGAAAATATCGTAGAATATAACAAAACATTAAAAATTGAAAATTCTATTCACTTCAAATTATTTCATCAAAATATAAAAAGTTTTTCAAAAAAGTTCGGACCAACTGGAAGTTTATTTGAGCCAACTAGAATCCCAATTTAATGTTTAGTTTTAACAGAAACGTGTAGTATATATGATTTAAATTGTATGAAGTTAAATGGTTACGATATAATTTATAATGAGGGTAATATAAATAAAAATGACGGGGTTGTGATATACATGAAGAAATTAATTATTTATGTCAGCAAGATTATTAGTATTGATAACTGCCGTGCATTGCAAATTAAAACGAATATTGGTAATGAAAATATTATTATAACTGCAATATACAGACCGCTGTCAACAAACGTAGAAAGTTTTATAATAAATTTAAAAAATTATCTTAGAA
Source organism: Rhamnusium bicolor (assembly GCA_029963845.1). Taxonomy (NCBI): domain Eukaryota; kingdom Metazoa; phylum Arthropoda; class Insecta; order Coleoptera; family Cerambycidae; genus Rhamnusium; species Rhamnusium bicolor. The sequence continues at coordinate 46,919 of JANEYF010005052.1, read as the reverse complement.
AAATGTCAAATATTATTTCAGACTGCCATATTCTAGTTGGTGATATTAATATAAATATTTTAGATGAAAATGATGTAACGGCGGATTAGCTAAACATCTTAAATGAAAACAATTTTATAAGTACTATAAATGTACCGACTAGGGTTCAAGGCAGTTTTAGTTCCTGCAGTGATCATAGTTTCGTAAAAACTAATAGTAGCTACCTAATAATAAAAATACATACTTACCGTATGTTTTAAAATCAAACTTAACTGACTATTATGCTACAATACTAAATATTGATGCAATAAAAAAAGAAGTGAACCAACGTAGTCTACTGGTAAATTTTATAAAATACATAGATTACGATAAATTAAAATTAGATTTGGGTAATTACGATTGGCACCCTTTTACGAATATGCGATATTAACGAGGCAACTAAATCTTTCATTACGAGTAATATGATAAAGGGAAAAGTAGATGAGTACACAAGAACAGTAAAACAAAAAAAGAAATGAGAGAAAACGAAAAAAAATGGATAACTCAAGGACTTGTAATATCAATTAACAAAAGAGATATATTATTCAAACAATATAAAAATGACTCGAATAATCCATTAATAAAAAATGAGTATTTAATTTATAGAAATTTTTTTAAATGATTTAATCAAAACAACAAAAATTAACTATTATCAAACAAAAATAAATGAATACAAAAATAGTAACAAAAATTTATGGAATACACTAACAAGGGGAGGGCACGACCTTGGGAATTTATTTTGGGATGAGACTTCGTGTAATAATTGTATTTCTTTAGGGTGTTCATCCCTTGGAATGGCAACGCGCAACGCTCAATCGATTCGGAGAAAATGACGTTTAAAAATTCAAACTCAGCTTATATACTAGTGAGGTTCTTCGAGTTCCCGCGGCGAAATAGCCTAGCCGATAACGTGTCTGCGTACCGCTTGGGCGCTCGGGGTTCGAATCACGTGCACGACTTCCTTTTTTTTTTAATTATTTATTTAATTGTTTTTACAATTAAATAAATTTATTATTTAATATTATCGATCATTTAAATAACAATAATGTCAATAATGTTATTTTGCTAACGAAAAAAACTTTAAATTTTAAATCATAATTTAATTATAGTAATAATTTAAATTACTACCAAATAAATATACTATAATTTAATAAACTATTATTATTATTATTATTATATCCATTAGTAATAGTGTATTTTAAATAATAGTTTATTAAATTATAGTATATTTATTTGGTAGTAATTTAAATTATTACTATAATTAAATTATGATTTAAAATTTAAAGTCTTTTTCGTTAGCAAAATAACATTATTGACATTATTGTTATTTAAATGATCGATAATATTAAATAATAAATTTATTTAAAGGTAAAAAAACAATTAAATAAATAATTTAAAAAAAAGTAAGTCGTGCACGTGATTCGAACCCCGAGCGCCCAAGCGGTACGCAGACACGTTATCGGCTAGGCTATTTCGCCGCGGGAACTCGAAGAACCTCACTAGTATATAAGCTGAGTTTGAATTTTTAAACGTCATTTTCTCCGAATCGATTGAGCGTTGCGCGTTGCCATTCCAAGGTGAACACCCTAAAGAAGTACAATTATTACACGAAGTCTCATCCCAAAATAAATTCCCAAGGTCGTGCCCTCCTCTTGTAAGAGAAATCATTACTTCGTAACATTTGTTTAAACATTCACGACATAATTCTGTATTCATTAATAATAGTCACTTTTTCCGTACTCATTCCGTATATAATATACAAAGGTAAAATTTTTCAAATGATGTTTAAACGCAAAGCTGAGGATTCTAGTGAACCTCCAGCAGAGTCACAAGAGTCTGCTAATAGTAGCGCTAAGTCGATTTCCGCTTTTCGAATTGGCGAAAATTGTACCTCAGTACCTCGGTACAATTTTCAAAAACAGGGGGAGGTGTTGTGAAGCAATGCCTCGAACACCCGGCATAGTAGTTTTGTATTGTTTTACATTTTGTGTCACAATATATTTTCATATTTTATATTCTAAGTTGCTTATTATAATAATAATCTAACTCCGATAACTCCTTGGTTTTATTACTTTTGCAATAACTGAAATAATGCAAAATAAGCACGTTTAGATATTCTTTGCTATTTTCTATTTGGGTCAAAAAACATGTCGTGTTTGTCGCTGATTGGATAGAGCGAGCGGAGTGATGTGCTCTAAGGGGGGAACCAGCAAGCTGAATAAAGCCAAGGAAGGCACCCCCGAAAAAGGGGAGATTGACACGATAGTTCGAACCGAACACATGTCCTGTATAAGATTCTGTAACTTTGCATTCCACTGTTAACGGAAGATATTTTACAAATATACCAGTTGTGTCCACAAATATACGCTATGTTTACTTTCACTAACAACTCCCCCAACAATATATCCAAATTAAACAAATACAAAACACAACGGGACAAATATTGAAAGATGATTGTGAAATAGCAAATACTTTTAATGATTATTTTACGGATGTAGGAAAAAATCTCGCACAGCAAATAGATAAACCTACAAGCGCTTTTCCTAAACGACAAACATCATTAAGTTCATTGTTTCTCTATACTACCGACAAAGGTGAAATAATAAATGTAATAAAATCTTTAAAAATACAAAAAGCTCCTGGAATTGATAATGCTGAAATCCGAAACTTTAAAACAAATTAGTGATGAAATAGCTTCGCCTCTAGCATATTTAATAAATAAAATTATTGAAAGCGGAATATGTCCCTACGAATTTAAGGCAGCTGCAATAAAACCATTATTCAAAAATGGAGACAAACAAATAACGTCAAATTACAGGCCAATTTCACTCATAACAAACTTAACAAAAATAATCGAAAATATCTTAAAAGTTAGAATAGTAAATTACACAAAAAAATTTAATTTGTTATCAAATAAACAGTATGGCTTTAGGGAGGGCAAATCAACACAATATGCTATTTCAGAGCTCAGGTCTGAAATATATAAAGCAATTGATGAAAAAAAAAACAATTGTTGTGTCTATTCCTTGATCTTTTGCAAAGATGTTTAATACTGTTAGACACCTACAATTAGTAGAAGCCTTACAATTCATGGATTTTAGGGGAAACACTTATAAACTAATGACTAGTTACTTGGCAGATAGAAAACAATATGTAAAAGTAAATAATAAACTAAGTAGAGCAAGAAAGGTTGAATTTAGAGTTTCGCAAGGGACTGTTCTGGGCCAAATTCTCTTTATTATATATTTAAATGGTTTACTTAATTTAAAAACTAAAGGGGAAATAATTAGTTTTGCAGATGACACGGCAATTTTTTATGATGATAATTCGTGGTTCAATTTAAAACAAAAAGTAGAAAATGATACTGGTGACTTAATTAATTGGTTTAATCATAAACTCCTTACAATGAATTTCAGTAAAACAATATTCCTGCCTTTCAGTTCATATAAAAACACTTTACCAGATTATGATACCTTAAATATAAATATACATAGCAAACAAATAAAAATAAAAGAGGCGGAAGTTGTTAAATACCTAAGAATTTATACAGGTAGACATTTAAAATGGGATTACCATATTAATAATGTGACAATAACTTTGAGAAGTATATTATACAGATTTAAATATGTACGCAAATTTCTCGACGAAAGTCAGATGTGATCAATTTATTTTGGACTTGTAGAATCTCATTTAACTTATGGGATACTTGGATGGAGTGGAATACTAAGTACACAATTAAAAAAGTTAGAAGTATTGCAAAAAACTTTTTTAAAAATAATGTACTGGAAAGATAAGATGCATTTAACTTAGACTTAGAGTCTCTTGCTTTTGATAATATATATTTTTTAGAAGGAATTGATAACAAAATTTTGTATTTTAATAACTTAATAATTTTGTTATTTGATAAACATGCTCCTTTAAAAACGGTCAGATGTACAAAATCAAAGGCACCTTGGTTAACAGATAATATCAAGTTGATGATGAGTATTAGGGACGAAGCTCTTCACACATATAAAAATTCTGGTGATCCAGAGCATCTTTTGACCTATAAAAATTTAAAAAACTTTACAACTAAAGCAATAAGAAATGAAAAGAAAGCTTATTTAAATTTCCGTATAAGAACAGGTACATCTAAAACGTTATGGAAAGATCTTGATGAACTTAATGTCCATTCTCGCAAAAAAAACAATATTGACATACCGGCTAATATTTCAAATGTTGATCAAATTAACAGTTTTTTTGCAAATTCTGTAAAAAATATGGCTATTGGAAATTTTCAAGACACCAAAAAAATTTTATTCTGATAATCCTTTAGGTGTTACTGAAGAATTTAATTTTTCTCTAACTACAAGTGAGCATATTTTTGAAATTATTAAAACTATAGAAAGTAATGCCCTGGGTATTGATCAAATTAATATTAATATGTTATATTACTGTTGCCCATATATTCTGCCTTATATTACACATATTTTAAATTCTTGTTTGTTAGAAAACTATTTTCCTCACTTATGGAAAACGTCCTTAGTTTTACCACTGCCCAAAATTCAAATACCTAAAGATTTTAAAGATCTAAGGCCCATTAGTATGCTTCCTCCACTATCTAAGGTTTTAGAAAAAATTTCATCAAATCAAATAAAAAATCATTTGTGTAAATTTAATATTTTACCACAAAACCAGTCTGGTTTTAGGCAAGGTCATAGCTGCACTACTGCACTCTCGGACATTTTAGATGACATATTAAAAGCTACAGATAATGATGAGCTAACCGTATTAATTCTACTTGATTACTCAAAAGCTTTTGATTGTATAAACCACGAAATTTTATTGTCAATACTGCATTATATTGGGTTCAGTAATAATGCAGTAGAGTTTATTCAAAATTTTCTAGTAAATCGAAAACAAATTGTAACTTTAAATAATAAATCATCTTATGAAGAAACTTTAGATCGTGGAGTACCTCAGGGATCTATTTTGGGGCCTTTACTGTTTTCAATATATACCAGTCAAATGCACAAAAACCTGTTAGCGTGTAATATGCATTGTTACGCAGATGATACACAAATTTATAAATCATTTAAGCCAGCGGATATGGATATAGTTATAAATTCAATTAACACTGATTTGCAGATTTTAGTAGAGACATCAAAAGACCACGGTTTATGTATAAATCCGAATAAGTCGGCAGTTATGTTTTTTGGGAAAACTACATTGCGTAATAGATTCATTCAGTACCTAAATATTAACATTGATAATATACCTATCGAGTGTGTTAATGAGTCAAAAAATTTAGGCTTAACAATTGACACTACTCTAAGATTTAAAAATCATATTAATAGTTGCATAAAAAAATTATTTTGCAATCTAAAAAATATATATGCTAGCAAAGATATCTTAAATAAAAGTACTATTAAATTATTATGTGACTCTCTAGTTCTGTCTCACTTTACCTTCTGTGACATAATATATGGACCTTGTCTGGACTTTGATACAGCAAAGAGGATACAGAGGGTTCAAAATTCATGCGTAAGATTAATTTGTGGTATTAGACGTAGAGAACATATTTCTCACAAAATAACGGAAATCAATTGGTTAAATATGTCTAATAGACGTTTACTTCACTCCGCAATATTTTTTTCACAAGATTGTAACCACGAAGACACCACCTTATCTATATAATAAAATTCGATTTAGAACAGATGTTCATAATATTAATATAAGAAGAAAATCTTTTATTACTCCTCCTGTCCATAAAACAGTATTGTATCAGAGATCATTTTCTTACAACATATCAAAAGTTTACAACAAAATACCTGCTAGTTTGAAATCGTGCAATATAAATAGATTTAAATTACAATTAGGTAAATTATTGTTAAGGAATCAATGAAAACATTTTAAACTTCTAGGCAATATGTTATTAACAATGTAATTAATTGTTTGTTATGGGGATTCGATAAGTAGGGTTAAGTATTAAGGGGGTTAAGTGGTAGAACAGTATATGATTACTGAACTTCGCCTCCTCAAATTTTCAAGCAAATTGTACTTATAATTTAAAATTTTGGAATAAAGACCATTTATTATTATTATTATTATTATTATTATAAAACTTATCCAACAGAAGAACTATTTGCACAATCCTATATAAGTGATATACGCAAATTATATTTTTATAATGTACTAATTTATCAGTTTAAAAACAAAAATACACTCGAATATATAGACATGGCAGAATAGGGCCATACTTTTTTGAAAATACGTGCAATAGTAACTCTTATTTACATATGCTTAATACATTCTTTTTTTGATCAGTTAGAAGCCTTGCCGTTGGAATATCGTAATAGAGTGTATTTTCAGCAGGATGGATGTCCAGCACATCATGCCTACGTCGTACGTAATTGGCTTAATAGCAAATTTGGGCAAAGGTGGATTGGACGAGGAGGTCTAGTTTTGTGGCCCCCAAGAAGTCCAGATTTGACAATTGTGGATAGATTTCTCTGGGGGCGTCTAAAACAAATTACCTACTGACAATTCATAAGCAACGACGTTGAAATTCTAAAGCAGCGCATTTCGGCAGCTGTGCAATCAATTTCCATTGAGGAAGTTAGAGGTAGTTTTGACAACATTCGAAAACGAATGGAAACATGCGTTCAATTTGGTGGAGGAATTTTTGAATTGTGATATTTAATTTAATAGTCAGAAACTTCAAATATGTATGCACTTTTATAAAATCAAAATTGTTTATCAGGTTATTTATTCTCCTTGTTCGAATTCAATTAGCTAAATAAAAATTTGACAAAAACCGACTAGCATTTTACTAAAAATTCACTAATTCGGAAATATTGCAATATGCAAATGAAATTTTGGATTTGGACAGACCATATAATTAGAAACAGCTTTTTCATTTCACATTTTCTTCCAAAATATTATATTATATGATATATCATTATATTAAATTAATTTTTAAAAACCACTCTGTTTAGTTTTGTCATTAGACTATAAATTTAGTATTAATTTTAGTAATAAAAATTAAATTTAAGTTCCAATCTTAGATCTTTAAAGTAAACTTTAAACTCGTAAGTTTACGTAGTATTCTCGCAAATGACTTGGAGCGAGATTTATTACCACACATGCACGAAAGGATAGCGCACACTTGAATTTGAATAATCCGGTGCACATCTCTTCTCAATAAGTTTTTGTATTAATTGCTGTTAAAATAAATTTCTCTTGCTTTATTTAATCAATATATGTTGTGTATTGTGTAACGACATATGAAAATATCATCTATATGTGACGCGTAACCCAAAAACGCCAAAAATCTGAAATTCGTTCATAACACTTGTAACGAAAGATATCGAAAAAATTTCAAAACTGTCCAGAGATATCATGCCATAAAATATGATCCTACTTTGAAAAAAATAAAATGGCAACAATTCCTGTTCAAATGGGAGACACTTGCGGAATGACAAATTCCGTTGAGTTTTGTTTCTCATCTAGATGGTGAACAATTCGAAAAAATTCACACAAATAGTCTTGTAGAAAAATGATGGAACTTTTCGAGTTCGCAAGCTAGTTGCAAATCGAGCATATATTTTTTGTTGTTTTACTTCAAAATTTACCAAAATTAATGTTTGTTCTGTTTCAGTTGTTGAGCACTTTATTAAACAAATCGTTATTTTGTCAGCTAAAATCGTCTATAAATTGTACAGCGAATGCTCTTTCAAGTCGAACAGGCGTTAAAAGTAAAGCACATAATGATGAGTATGGATTATCATCATACAATAACAACTGAGATACATTGTATCATGATGGATTATGTCCTGTCTACCTATAGTAATACTCCACATAAGAAATCTACACGCATATACATCTTTTGCCTTTAACGCCTGTTCGAGTTGAATCAATGCTCGCTGTACAGAGGCAAACATTTTAATTAACAAGTGAACAGATTTATATATAGGAGATTCTATTTTAAATTTTGTTATACTTAATCATTTTTATTTTTCATCTTAAGCGGAAAAGGTATTATGAACCTCACGATGTTCGCATCTGAGAAGTTTTCATTTATCTACGTTTCATAAAATATGTAGGTTAAGAAAATGTAGGCCTTTTATTAGGTCTGTTTGTATGCCTGTTTATCTGAACGTCTATTTGTGGGATTCCTTGTAATCAAATCTAAAATTTACCTAACTTTTCCAGGTAAAATGTTCTGTTTTCTAAAAAACTACAAATTGTAATTGTACCAAAAAATGTTAATGAAAATATTGACACATTTCCTCAACCCAAATATTATTTATTTTAATAAACAAATAGGAAAAAACCATTTCTTAAACATCAAGTCAATAGGTACCTACTTAAGTGAAACTACGAAAAACAAAATGGAAAAGAAATCTAGTAGCAAACGTTCAATAATATAAACATGTAAATCGCAGAATGCTGGGAATTAAATAATCAAAAACAATTCTACATTCATATTTAAATAATTACTTAATTAATTATTAAAATATTATTTTATATTTACTTTTTACTAAATATGATAGAGTAAACTTTACATTGAAATCAATAATTAATATCCTTTGATATTTTTTTGACAATTTTCCTAATCACCAAGAAATAATATTACAAGCATTTAAAATTAACATTCCATCCAGCGTTTCAGTACCGTTCAGCATTCCGGTACTGAACTCGGCACTTTCCTTTCATTGGCTAAAATGTTTGATACAACCAATTATATTTAGAGCGTACCGAAATAGATACCAAATGTTTAAATAGGGGTTTAACGTTTATTCCGATGTGGTCTAACACCTTTAAATGATCATTTTAAAACAATTTGGTCGTATTTTATTAGAAAAATAATGTAAAAACTAAAATGTGTATGAAAGTAGCATTCCACGTCATTCCACATAACTTTTCTATGTTATCAACGACGAGTTTAATCACCAAATTACTGTGCATAAGTGTTGTTTTTCCACAACATACAAAGTAAAAAGTCATTCCAGATAATAAACGCAGGACAAGAAGGATGATCAAAGCAAGCATAGACAGTCTCGACATGACAACGGAACGTAGGGATCTAAAATCAATTTGGCATTGCGCGTGTTTGGCATGTGAACCATTATTGTCGCCTTCAGAGACAGCAGCACATCCAAGACAGCCAAGGCAAGGCTTCTGAATAGCCAATCAAAGAGGACATCATAATGCGCTGAGTGTGCAAACATCGTTACACCTCTTTTTATGATTCCTGCTTTGCCGGAATGCTGGGAATACACCCTCATAAGCTATATTAAGTTCTTACGACTCTCCTGTGACTGTGGAAATGATATAAGAAAAGCAAGAATGGGTTTTTTTAACGCTTAAAATTTGTTGCATCGTCTCAGAGGATCCACGCCTCTAGCGACAACGCATTCCTTAGAAGCAATTTCAAGTAAAAGGCAATCAAACTGAATTACGCAAAGGCAAAATAAAAACAAGACTAACTGGAATAGAGTTAGTTTTATTAATTAGATTCCCCCTTCTAGAAATATCTCACCAGGTTTTGAATATTCAAGTACATTTTTTATTGGATGTAAAATATACAGGATGTATAAGAAAGAAAGTTTTACTTAACCCTTTACATTTTTACACAGGGTGTTTCAGAATTAACTGAACAAATTTGAAACCTGAATTCAGGTCCTCAAAGTAAGAAAAAACTTCCGGTAGAGGTATGTCCAGAAACACTTCGTTAAAGAGTTACGTTCCTCCAAAATGGAGTTTAAAATTGGGTTTTTAATTTTTTTCTCAAATTTGCAAAAACGTAAAAAAATCATTTTTGGAAAAGTTTGTCTACTACTAGGAACGCTTCCAAAGGATATTTTTTCAATGATCTCTTATCGGTACAATGGGTGAAATCAGCAACCCCTATTGTGTTTTTTTAGTGGAACTTTTTAACGGGCTCGAATTTTATCAGAAACTATTTTGTCTCTTCTATTTGTTCATTAAACTGACAGTTCTTGGATAGAAAAATAAAATATTCTCGATCCATACAAATTTTTAATGCAATTTTCCAAATAAACGTGTGGATCGAGATTATTTTATTTTTTTATTCAAAAGCTATTAGTTTGATGAGAAAAAATAAAAGAGGCAAAAGAGTGCGTGCGTGCGTGCGTGCGTGCGTGCGTGCGTGCGTGCGTGTGTGTGTGTATGTGGATGTGTGTATGTGTGTATCCGCGATAACTTAATAAATACTCTGATACTTTTACGTTAAAAATGCTATATTACACTAATCATTTGTCAGAACGAAGCTCGAGTATGCATCACTTATTTGGTGTCCTGATTATGATGTACATAAAAATAACTTAGAAATGATTCAGCGCAAGTTTCTTAAATTACTTTGGTTTAAATCAGATGGTACATGTCCAGCTATTGGTTTTCCACAGAGTGATCTGCTTGAAAGATGTTCTGTGTCTAGCCTTGAAACAGGCGAGTATACTTCTCTCAAATATTTTTGTTCAAAGAGCCACACAATGATGTTGACACACCTTAGATAGTTAGTAAATAAAATTTTCGGATTCCCAGAGTAACCTCTCAAAAAGGTGAAATTTTCTATTTACCCACTCCACGTAGCAACATATTGAAAAATTCACCGATATTCAATATTTGTAATAATTTTAATAATTTGTATATAATGATTTTGATTTTTAATTGCAGCCTTAACGACATAAAAATTAGAGTTTTGAATTAAATAGTGATTTTATTTTGTTTTTCCTAAATTCAAATATAATATTTTAAGATTTCACTTATTGTATGTGTGTCTAATTAAATATTTTGTTAATTAGGTGTAGATTATCTTTTGCATGTATTGTTACTTTCATTGTTTATTGCTTAATTTTAATTTATTTTCTCATTCTTTTTTCTTTTCTATATTAGCTTTATGTTTTATATTGTACCATAATATATTTTGTATTCCTATATCCCTGTTCTGTAATTGGGTATTTTACCTGCTGAACAGTATACGTAAATAAATAAATGAATAAATTAAATGTATGGCATGAATTCATTATTGTCAGTATCGAAGGACGCTAATAATTAATTATTTAAAAAATTTTAATGAAACATTTCAAGGTACGCTTTTAAAATTTAATTGAGGTAAGTGAAGAATTAAACAGAATTTTTTTTTTTCAGATCAGGATAATATATACTAGTATAAGAAAGTTATGTGCTGGCCACATCAGATATTTAAATTTTCTACAGTTAATACCAATATTATGATAGCATCCCCTCTATATCAAATGATCTCAAACTATTGCAACGTGGAGGAAAATGTTGATATTTTTTCTTGTAGCATTAGAAAAATTAAAAAAGCTGTACATAATGAGTGAATGGCAATATTCTAATTTATATAGTTACGTACAGTTTATATTTATTTTTATTGCTATTGTGTGTTATTATATCATTATTGTTGAATAGCAATATTTTAATTCACAACGTATAACATATTGTTAGTTAGTGTTAATTTATTATTATGTATTATATTAATGTTTATTATTTCATTTCTTTTGTAATATTTGCATTTTTTTAGTCTATATAATTGTTGCTAGATTTTCTGTATTATGCTTTTTGTTACTTAAAATTATTTAAGTGTTAATGTAACCTGTAATTGGGTTCTGCCTGTAGGATACGTATATGAAAATAAGTAAAAAATAAATAAATAATCGTTTTTATTAGGAAAGATGTTTTTGTTGATGTAAGTTTTTGCAGGATGAGGTTTCGTGTTGTTGCTACAAACCTTCTCTATCTTTCAAAACACTTAGCGAGCCTGCGCCCCTTACAATCAAATTCGTTGTTGAGGATACTTGTGTAGTAAGTGCGATTTGAGGGGTAAAGTATTAGAAACGCGCAAACAGATGGATTCGTCTTAAGAAAATACAAGTCACAAGCCTGTGGTTCATTATATTTGATAATTAAAAAAATATAGTTTAAAAAAACTAAAAAAACGCTTTTAAAGCACATCAAACTAAAAGTGAAAAATAATTATTAATATAAACTGAAAATAATAATGAACGAAAAATACTAGTATTATTGTGAAAAAAGCGTGGGGGTGCTTTTGTGCAATATTTTTCGTATATCGAGCACCCCACGCTTTTTTCACAATAATACTAGTATTTTTCGTTCATTATTATTTTCAGTTTATATTAATAATTATTTTTCACTTTTTAGTTTGATGTGCTTTAAAAGCGTGTTTTTTAGTTTTTTTTAAACTATATTTATTTTTAACTTTTTTAGTTTGATGTGCTATGAAAGCGTGTTTTTTAGTTGTTTTAAACTATATTTATATTGCTTATTGATGCTGATATTATAACATATTACGATCCAACAGATATTTCTGAAAAAAAAAAATTTTTTTATTTCAGCCGTGAGGTTCGAACTCACGCCGGATGAGTCTGTCGTTTCGCGTCGAGTGCCTTAACCCACTCGACCACCGAGCTAATTAACAATTACTGAATCTACTGACATATTAAGCCTTTGCTTTCACGCAGGGATACGTGAGGAAAGGATTGGCGATCCTGAACAGGATAATGATATAAACTTATCAAATTATTGTATTGTTACCGGTTCTTAATAAGTGTACAAAGTTTCAATTAAATCTGTCCGTTTAAAGTGGGTTAAAATCGAGTCCAAAGAGTCGGTTACAACAAACATACAAACAAGCAAACATACAAGTGAAGCTAATAAAAGCGTGTTAATTATGTAACATATCAGAGAGTTTACATAATATATTTTTTTTTCTTCTCGTGTGTATGTTACATAATTAATTTCTATGATTTTCACTTTACCTATCGTCGAAATATTTCCTAGCCAATAAATCCTTATTCCCTTGGTAATGTGCACATGAGTCATGTATTTTACAATTGTCCACATTCTTTTAATTATATCTAAACTCAGTTGACAATTTAAAAAATTCTTAACAAGATCATCTGTTTCTCCTGTATTAGTGCATTTGTTATTACATTATATTACTGTAGAAGTATAGTCAGATCAAGTTAACATAAGTTAGATGTAGCAGGATTTTTGATTGGATTATGAATCTATTCAAGCTGGATTATCTCTGAATTATATTCCTAAACTTCCTAAAAACTTAAGTGCTTGTAGAAAACGGATTCTGTAAAAAATTACTGTTAAAAGTTGGACTTGATTTTCTGTTTAATAATTTATCATTATTTGGTTTTCAAAAAAAAAATCGTTTAAATGTAAACTCCTTGATATACTACATAATTAATTTTTATTTTTTTCTTTGCCTATCCTTGAGAGATATTTGCTGCCCTACTAATTTCTTGTCCCATGCTAATGTTTCACAGGAAACATATATTTTACAATTTTACATATTTCATTGTCTGTTATTTCTAAACTCAGTTGACAATCTAAAAGTTCCCAATCATATCCTGTACTGAACCTGACATTAAATTCAATTACTGTAGATTTAATGTAATATAAATATAGTTTAAAAAAACTAAAAAACACGCTTTTAAAGCACATCAAACTAAAAAGTGAAAAATAATTATTAATATAAACTGAAAACAATAATGAACGAAAAATACTAGTATTATTGTGAAAAAGCTGCTCGATATACGAAAAATATGGCACAAATTTGTCGAAATACTGTCTTTGATCTGTCCGCTTAATCAGTGGTAATAGCTGTTTATAGATGAAATAAAAAAATAAATAAATTTTTTTTGTCTTTTTGATTTACACAAAGTAAGTACCTAACTACATTCTTCCATTTAAATCAAGTGATTATTTTCACTATTTAAAATTGAGGAACCGGCGAAATGAGGGAGAGGTGCTAATTATTCCAGAGATGAAATGGCATTAATTTTAAGTTTATAGTATCACAAAATAAAAATATTAATAGAGAATTAAATTACAGTTGGGGTAATTTGGAAAAGAAAGACGATACGTGTAAAAAATATTTAATTCAAAGTCTCCATTTTCCTCAGGTTTTACAGTAACGTCCGCTTATATCTCAAGGAACGAGTAAAAATAGTACGTTATATGCTAAAAGTGATGGGTTAAAAAAGGCACCATTATTTTCAGTATAACACAATTTTTATTTCTCTTTTTACATAAAAAATAATATAGGTACATAATACACGTCTCATTGATATGCAATTCCATATCGGCCAGTCTATTGAGGATTATTTCGCGATTGGAGTAAATGACGAAAGGTCTCGATATGTTGGACTACCTATGATGTAGTTGGAGTTGGTATTAATTCTCGATTCTCCATCTTCATCTTCCTCTTCAATGTTATTACACACAAAAGCTACAATAGCTACATGATACAAACAAACAACGTATAATAATAAATATTAGATAGTCCATTTTTGTTCGGTTCTATGCATGACGTCACGTCCACTTTTTCAAATGAGGTAAAATAATAAAAATGTGAAATTATTTTCCACTTTTCATCACAAATATTGAAATAAAAAAACGTAGATATATATATATATATATATATATATATATATATATATATATATATATATATATATATATATATATATATATATATATATATATATATATATATATATATATATATATATATATATATATATATATATATATATATATATATATATATATATATATATATATATACGCTCTTGTCTACGTGTTTTATTTCAATGTTTGTTAAATTTGTTAAATATGTATATATACAAATTTATACATAAATCGTGGGGCTGCAGTTATTTGGTGGCTAAATGAAATTAAAAATCTTTGTGTTTTATCAAGCTTTCGGAATATCTTTATTCCATTCTCAAGATATCTAAAAGTGTAACTTATAATATTAAAAAAATTATTAATTATTATAATACTTACAAACGTGATTATAAAAATAAAAATTAATACATGGCATAAAAATTGTTTTCATTAAATGTGTAAAATATCAGGAATAAAAAGTAAAATAGTTAAATTTAGACAATTTCAAATAAATATACAAATAGTAACAAAACTGTTACCAAGGATGTGAAAAAATTTTCATAAAAATATATCAAGGCAACCATAAACAACTAGTAAAATTTTGTTAAATAAATTAAAATTATGATAGTCTTTTGAAACCATTATTAAGTTTCAAAATGTAGGTATAAATTTTACTAAGATTACTAAGATCAGTTCTTTTGTTTAAACCAGTGGTTCTCAAACTTTTTTGGTGACGGAACCCTTTTGGGAAGCAAAATACTTGATGGAACCCTACAATAAAACAATAGTTTTTAAAAGTGTATTCTTTATTAATAAGCATAATAAAAGTACAATGTAACAGTTACTAATTATTACTTACTTTACCACATGGCAAGTACAATAATAGAAGATATTAAAAAAGAAAAAATCTAACTAATGGGAGGTATGAAACTGTTTTTTATTTTTCATCAATTGGTTGATATCAGGTTTGATAGAAGACAGTTGAAGTCTCATATCAGGTTCGGCGTCCAGTCTATTGCGATATTTTGTTTTCGTGGCTGCATAGGTTGAGAATCCTGTTTCGCACAAATATGTTGTTGGGAACGGGAGAAGAATATTCAGAGCCATTTTGCCAAGCATTGGATATTCATCACGGATTCTGCACCAAAAATCGTTGAGAGGCGTCGTTTTGAACAGTGACTCCATACTTGTGTCTGATGACATTTCTAAAAGAGATTCATATATCTCGTTTGACATACTTTCGGGCTTTTCCAAGTTGGGTAAAAAAGGATTATGAATCCATGAATTCAGTTTCATTTTTGTATTCTGTTCTTCGGGAAAATACATTTCAAAAGATGCGCGCATCGAACTGAGATATTGGACCAATTCTTCAAACACATCATCTTGAAACATTTCTGAGTCGTTATCGCTAACAAACTCACTGAGTGACGTAAAGCTTTCTATTTCTTTCTTACCAACGCAAATAATCCAAAAATCTAATTTTCTTTTGAAGGCAGTTATTTTGTTATAGGCCTGAAACACTGTTGTCTGTTTACCTTGCAATGATAAATTCAATTCGTTCAGTTTTTGAAAGATATCCGCCATAAAAGACAATCGGAACAACCAAGTTTTATCATACAAATGGTCCTTCAAATTAAAAGAAGTATCTGCTGAAAGAAACATTTGTAACTCGGCTCTAAGTTCAAATAGCCTTGTTAAAGTTTTACCCCGAGACAGCCATCGCACTTCTGTATGGAGCAGCAGTGTTTTATGTTTGCTGCCATAATCTTCACACAATAATGAGAACAATCGGGATTGTAGTGGTCGTGATTTGATAAAATTAATTATTTTTACCGCTTCATCCATAACTAATTTTAGATTTGACGGCATTTGCTTCATCGCAAGTACTTGTCTATGCAGAATACAATGGCTGGAACTACAATTAGGCGCTTTATTTTTTATTCGTGACACTGCTCCTGCTGTTTTACCTGTCATCGCCTTGGCCCCATCTGTACAAATGTCAATGCAATTGTTCCAACTGAGATTATTTTCTTCAAAAAAATATATTTATTTTATTAAAAATTTCTTCCCCGGTAGTGTTTGTGAGCAGCGGTGAACACATAAGCATGTCTTCTTCAAAAGAACTTTCATATGGATATCTCACGATAACCAGCAAGATAGCCAAACCAGCGACATCAGTTGACTCGTCCATTTGCAAGGCGAATCGTGTTTTTTGTAGACGTGTAACTAGTTCTTGTTTGACGTAGCTTGCCAGATCATGGATTCGCCGTGAAACAGTATCGTTTGATAGCGGCACAGTAGAAAGATGCTTTGCAGATTTTTCATCGAGCATACATTTTGTTATGTCTAATACACATGGCTTTATTAAATTCTCAGCGATAGTGTGCGCTTCACCTGCTTGTGCAATTCGATAGCTAACTAAATATGATGCCTCCGTGGCCTTTTCGTTGATAGTTTGTGTTACATGCATCATATTTTTTTGACTTTCCAATAACTGATCTTTTTTACGAACAAAAAAATTCTTTATTCTTGTCTTTAGACTCGGGGTGTACAGTTTCTAAATGTCGGCGCAATTTGGCAGGTGCCATGGAACTATTAGGAAGCAGTTTACTACACAGCATGCAGAGAGGTGAGCCGTTGGAATCAACAAATCCGAAACTGATATATGATTCATCATACTTCCTTTTTTTCGTCTTTGAAACCGTCGAGCTTGACGTCGTGGCATCATCCGCGCGTACTGCTTTTGAACATTCAGCGTCATTAGAAGATGTTGTTGCAACACGTTTAACACCTTTAAGCCAACGTTCCATTCTTCTTTATTTATAATGTTACACGTCAGGATGGTGGGGTCTAAATAATGCACAATCGTTACTGCGTATAAGAGACTAAGTTTAGTACAATGAAGAAATGTATAAAACTGAGACAACAGAATACAGCAGGCAGTAGAACAATGAACACTAGTTTCTCGCTAGCAAGCTTGTAAGTAGGTAGGTAGGAACTTATCGCTCCGAACGCTAATCGTCAACTGACTGACGAGGCGCGATCGCCGCTTTTATACTTAGTCCTAGACTCGATCTCGAATATTCTCGAAAATACTCGAGTCGGCGCCTTTGATAAACAAAAAGCAAAAATAAAAAAGAGAAATATAAAAATTGCGTTGTAAACAATCTCGACTTTATTTTTTGAAGTTAGAGTCGAAAGTCGCTTGTTGACAACTATAGCGTCTAATTCAGAGGCGGCTTTTATCAAAGGGACTGCGCGCTCACAAGTATACAAGTATACATGTTGATACCAAACTTATGAGATATTGTACCAGCTATTGTAACACATGTTTATACAAATACAAATAAATAAATAAATAAATAAATATACCTACGCGCGGCCGCGGAGTCAAAACGTTCGACCAGAGAGAGGTGTTTTGATTTTTTTTCTAAATTCTTGAGGAACCCCTACAGAGGTATCGCGGAACCCTAGGGTTCCGCGGAACACACTTAGAGTATAGCTGGTTTAAACAATTAGGTTCATTATTTATATATAACATTTCTAAAAATGTTCTCTTATGGTATTTTCAATATCCAAAATTGTGATATCTATATAATTAAATGTGCTTTAGCTGAACATTTTCATCTTATGGATCATTCTTTAATTTATAACATTTATACCATGTTATATCAGGAATCAGCCAATAAAACAGTTGAAATTATTACTGCATGATGTACTAACAAAAAAAGCTTACTTGAAGTATTGAAGAATTTTATAATGGTCATAACTTATCTACCTAAACATAAATATATACTTTACACACTGTATTTAAATTTTAACCTGTGGAAATAATTGTAGATTTTAACTTTTTAACTTTTAATTTGTACATTTAATTTTATTTCAAAATTTTGTTTTTGTAGTAGTCATAAAAAATTTTATATTTATTGTGTATTATCTTATGAATTAATAATTGACATGTTCTACACCCTGAAGGTATTGTAATTTTGTAAGAACTAATAAAGGACTAACTAACTATGTTACTGATTGAAGTGGACTGTAAATTATTTTTCACTTGAACTGTTTGGCATTTAATAAAAACATTTGTTGCTTTTATACACTCATTTTTATTGCAAGTAATACAACAATGATTTCATCATGCAATCATGACATATGATATTAGAGATGGGTTCGAGCCCTGTGTGTTCAAAGCGCAAGGTGCGCGGTGACGTCATAACATAAAATAACAATATATTACACATTAATGAAATACAAAATATAAAAGAAATTAAACAAACTCTAACAAACTAACCATCTAACTATTTTTTGTACGGACAAGCAAGCAGTGGACTGAAATAATTGCCGTCATGAACTACTCATATATACTTTCTTTACAGCTAAAAAAAATATAAATAAAACCTTTGATACTTAAAACATGTTTACGCATAACTGTATTTTAAGGTTAACTGAATTTTGTGTTATTAAATTTTCAAAAAATAACGCGTATCGTAGTAATAATAATAGCAATGATGCAAGTAAAACGCTAGTTATGTAAACTTGTTTTAATTATGGTTAGATTTGTAAATCAAATAATAATAAACATTTTTTGGGCAGCAATAAAATATTGTCTTACACTACAAAGGCCATTGGCACAAAATTGTTATAGCACGAATTTCTCTAATTCTCTTCGACCGCACTTACACTATTGTCCTTTCACCATCTAAATCTCTTCTGAATGGTTTTCATTTGTTTCTTGGATAAATTAATTTTCGGAAGCACTATGTGCAACATGTGGATCCTTGGGACTGCAAATTCATGCAAGAATGCGTACACCAATCGTAATGACCTATGACTCCACACCCAATAATTTTCGCCTATTTTCTTGCTTCCGACTAGGATCTCCAGCGTATTGGAAAAATGACCAAATGATTTTGCATCTGGACAAGGAAAACTCCAATGGCGAAAAACAAACATTTAAATGTTGGTACATCAATGCATGTGCTCTA
Source organism: Rhamnusium bicolor (assembly GCA_029963845.1). NCBI lineage: Eukaryota > Metazoa > Arthropoda > Insecta > Coleoptera > Cerambycidae > Rhamnusium > Rhamnusium bicolor. Next base: position 27,462 of record JANEYF010005052.1, on the reverse strand, counting down.
TTTTGTGTAGAATTCATGTGTTGTGTTTAATGGATTGTTTGTAGTGACATGCTACAGTACTAGACACATGGGAATTTTAGGCAGAAACTATTCACGGCTAATGAGAATTAGCCACAGTTAATTGAGTTTGGAAAAATTGCTTTTAAGAATTTGCTCTACTGACAGTTTGAAGAACAGAGAAGCTCGTACGAAACAGATGCAGACAGCTTTTTATAAATTTTTGGTTCTTGAATATTTTACTGGTTGGAGACTGGTCACTACGCTTTACAGGTGGGGTCGTCTGGCCCTGGGCTTGTCGTACCATTCCTATTTCCATTCTGGTTGTGCCTCATGCTCGTTGTAGTGTGTTTAACATGAAAAAAATGCAATAAAACGCAAATTAATAATTCTTAACATAATTTCCTTAGGTAAAAATGAGGATAAACACAACGAAATTATAACCCAAAAAATAACAAACATTCGTTTAAAAAAAAATTTAGTGCCATATCCCCCAAAAAAGAAACAATTATGCAGCTACGGACACGTGTTTCGGAGTTATTGCCCCTCATCAGCGTAGCGTAGCTAAGGAATTGGATCTACGATGAGTTCGTTTTAAACTTATTTTACTCACTACCATAAAAACACACCACATAAAGTATCCTCGTACTAACCTGAGAGTCATAACGGTTTAAGTCGCAAAATTAAGTTTTTAGCAAAATACAGCTAGATGATTTCGTTTGGACTTAAACCATATTTTCCTCAAATTTAAACATTTAGCTATCTCTGCTCTCCTCATACTAACGCCTTATTGGGCTCTAATGGACGTAGCAAGTTTAAACCAGTAATCTCATTTTATGCAATTCGGACTTAACCCACTTATGGCTCTCAAGTACAGATATATGGATTAATTAATTACATTATCTATTTAAAATATACATGTCCTAATAAAATTGTTGACAAAATGAACCATTGTACCCTTTTCCCCCTTAAAAAACATTATCATGTATTTTATTTGACATTCTACAATGGAAGTTTGTCTGAGAATATGTGAGTGATTTTCCCATTTTCTTAATATTACACGAAAAAAAAAGTGTTGTCATAAATACTACAATTGTGTGGACTTTTACTACAAATTAAGATGCAGGGACAACAACAAATTAAAGTAAATTTCAAGAAAAAATTGTAGTAAAATTAAACTGCAAATTATTACTTTTTGGAGCAGATTCGTGCTTGCTAGACTTTGTTATAGACACAGTTTTCTTTTAAATTATTTGTTGGATTGCATTTTTTGTTCCAGTGAACCTTCATCTTTGAGCACCGGCGGTTGATTTATATACACAACACTGCTTGAAAATAATGATTGGTACTGAGAGTCAGACCCATTCTTGAGATTGTCAAAACTTTTTTTATCAAATGGAGGTGATAAAATTGGCTGAGTTTTACCAGTAGGCAAATTTGAGTAGTATTTTTCACTGCTAGATGAGTATGTTTATTGGGGAGTTGACTGATAAGTCTCATATTTAAAAGTTTTATATCCATCTTGCGTTTTATATGTGTTTGTAATATATTCAGAGCTAGAGTAACCATGGTTTATAATCAGATTTACTAAGGATTTCCATAGGTTGACTCTGAATACCTAAATTGTGCCAAATTGTACCATAATCAAAACATTTATCTTGTGCTGGAGTACCGAAAGGCTTAGGGGAAGTAGCATTTGTACCATAATTTTTTTTTAAGCTTGCATAATGACTAGGGGTGCTTGTGCCTAATGGCTCATAAGGTTTTGAATTTATGTTTGTGTTTAAAGGCTCATAACTTTTTGGATAATTATGTCTTCCTTCGCTATATCGGTTTGACCCATAACTCGGTATGAATTTAGGTGTATTTTGCGAAAATGAATTGTAATTTGAAAAGGAGTAATCATTTTTACCATAACCATTGTTAGTACTGCCGTATACAGAAGAGTCCAAGTCATTAATTTAAAATTGTATGATATGAGATTTTTTATCTCGTTCCAATGAGTTCACTTTTTCAGGGTTTTCCAGATGGTTGTAGGTATCCTGATAATACTTAGGCGGTAAAATTTGAATTTGCGAACTGTTCTAACTATGGGTGTATCGCATTGTTTCTGCTTCTTAAACATAACTTATGTATCCATCGTGTCATCCCCAGACGTATCATAACCTTTAAGTTTATATTTCGCTTGACGAATAGCACTCAATTTATTGCGGGCCTCTTTCAATGCTCTTTCTATCCGACAAACCTCCGATCTTGCATTAATTCCTTGTGCAATACCACCAACCATTTTCTTGTTAAATAAAAGATACCTTTTTTCTTCGACACTTTTGGCTTTCTGGGCAGCTCTAATGAAATTGTCTGTTGAACGGATTACTGCATTACCAGCAGCATGAAGACGTCTCGTAGCTTCAGTATCTGCTTCTGCTTTTGGCTTACAAGCAACCAAAAGTTGTACCATTGAACTTGCACCTGTTTCACCGCAGCAATTAGCTTATCTTCACCTTGAACAAGAGCGTTCGCACTTTCTACTAAGCTATGCGTACAGCGGCAACTAAACCAGCGCGCAGCGGTTGAAATAAGCCCCTCTGACTGCTGACCATTTTCAGAGGATGAAATTGGAGTTCTTGACATTTTCCCACAATCTATTAACTGTCTTTGAGCTGCACTAGCAGTTTTAACTAGGAGTGGCAGCAGCTATGGATTAAACCGCTTCTAATATCATTTCATCAAAATTCATACTCTTGTCTTTAGACAAGATTTATCTTGTTTTGTCTTTGTCGTAAACTGGCAAGCTTCTTAGATACAGCATCAATTGAGACGGCAGCTCCTAATCGTTCATTTTCTGCAATAATTGTTGGTTCATCTCGATCTACCCAATCCGAAACTTTTAGTCGTTTAGCAATGCCTTACTATCTCTGTAACAGATTGTGCAGTTTTTCTTGGTATAATCGGTAATGTATGATTTACATCAGGAGAACTATTTCCTTGTAGTATAAAAACTAAAAATTCTCTAAACTGCTTATCACAAGCATTTCCCACATTTAGAGTTTATTCTTTTAACTCCTCTTTTCTGCCAAGTTAAATACGGAACTTTTGCAAATTATTAGCATATCAGATATGGATCTTCGTGCTAAATTGGCATCTTGCTTATTGCATAATCCTGCTGCTACCGATTTAGCTGTTATATTAGTTATAGATTTCGTACAACGAATGAGATCCTCAGCAGTTACACCATATTTGCAACTTTCATTTGAATAAAATGCCCTCATTTCTTGCCCAATAGTTTTGACAGTTGATTCTAGCGCCAGAGTACCACTTGTATGTTCTTCTTCTACTACCTTAACTGTTTTAAATAATGATGGTACATTTGTAACCCTTACCTTGGCGCTGTCCTTTAAATCAGTCATAGCTGAATCATTAATTGGTTTTCCACTGGCCACTTTTGTGGCATGAATTAAATCACCTAAGGCGCTTGCTACATCTCTCACTGCATGTATTAACATAACTTGTGAATCTGGATTTTCAGAACTTAAACTAGCTGCTCCAAATTTCATAACTTCAGCAAGTTGAACAATAGTGGCGACTGAATTCTGGGCGGCCACAGCAAGTTGTTCCTGTGATGAAGTAGCTCCAGCAATACCAAAGTTTTTGTATCTTCAACTAGAGCTTTCGCAGTTTTTAAAATGTTCTCTCTGTGATCAGCGAATGACTCATGCTCATTCTTTGGATTAAGATTATCAGCTGCGGCAAATATAATTGTAGTCTCCAAGTCACCGATAATACCAGAAACAGTGGAGGCTATATTAATACAAGCCTGTGTACCCCTAGACCTGATTGCAGTGTCGCCAAAACTCTTGATACTTTTTCTGCTTCATTCCGTGAGCAGTCACCTACTTCACGTAAAACTATCTTTCCTAATCAGACATTGACCACAAGATTGAACATGTTCAACACTATCACTTCCTAGCTGCTGCACAGCTTCTTTGAGTCTTACAGCAACTTCGCCATTGGTTGCTGCTGCAGCAGCTCCGAATGTAAGATAATTGTGAGTATTTGTGAGACAAATCAGCTGATAATGGGGCAAATTTTTGTGTAATGCTAGCAGCTTTCGTAGTTATCTTTTCAGTAATTTTAGCAATTTCCTTTGCACAATCAACAATACTAGTTTGGCAATCTGCATAATTATCACTGTCAGATATTATAAGCGAAGCACGGCAGTCTGATAAACGAGTCAAGTAATCTACTACTCCAAAAACTATTCCACTTTGAGTGGAAATTGCTTCGAGACTATTAACTAAATCTTGTAATGTGTCCCTCGTGGAGTTTGCGCACGCATCTATATCTGGGTGAATTGAACGGCCTTTGGATTTCCACCATAGTCTTTAGAAGCATATATAAACTGAAATGCTGACTCAGTTACAGATTTGGCTTGATCAAGTAACTGTACTTGTTGTTTGGAGTTTGTCATATTTGAGGCTGCTCTATTGTACTTTCCACTAATGGTTCAAAGTATTGCACCATTTGATTGACAGTGTATCGAATATTTTCAGCCTCGTATTTTGCAGCGTGTCTGAGAGGTTCGATTATATCAATAAACTGGCTGCAGATCTTTCAACTTGTTGGATATACACTGGCAATTTTGCAGTACGTCTTGTTTCTAATGACTGAGATTGGAATAACTTGGGTAGCACTTTCACATTCGTTTCTTGCAGTAAACTTTTTATATTCAGATACTTTTGTACTACTTGAGATTCCTGATAATCTTTCACCCAGTACTTTACTCTTTTCTATGAGGGGATCCAAAGCTTCATGATACGAGGAATCATTTATTGGTTCTGTCGGATTATCCAATAGATCCTGCACTGCTTTTGTTTTCCTTATAGCATTATCATATTCATTCTGGCCTCGTGCAGCTGATGTACAAACATTTAGGAGGTTGTTTATGCTATCTGTTACAACCCGAGCGGCTGCTGCAAGTTGGTTTTTGCCATTTGGTAGGTTAGGGTCTGCCGACAAAGATTTGGCTGTTGTTAATAGGACGCATGATGTAGTTGAAACACCTATAAGGGAGTGAACCATCTCTCCACGGATACTAATATCAGAAGTTTGTCCTGCCATTTCCATAGAAACTGTGAGCAACTTAAGGTATGCTGCAGAGAAATCTTTTGATGTTGAGGCTAATTATTATACCGGACTTTTTTACTGACTGTACCACCTACTCACGTTCCAACGCCGAAAAACGATTTTGTTGAATGCGACAAAATTGAACGAATTTTGATGTATTTTTGTTGTATTTTCGCGCTTCAATCAAGTACCGCGATTTGATTGTAGACAAATCAGTCAGTCTACAGCAGTACAAAAGTATTACGTGCATCGTTTATTTGACTATATATTGTGACTTGCGATTTGATTTTACGATTTTTATACTTCAAAACAAACCCTAAATTTGCTAATGCATTAAAAAATGGTTTATAGCGAGATATTTTTAGGAGATTTTTTTGAACTCAAGCAGGTTTAGTACGGTTCAAGGCACCACCAAGCTCATTTAAGTCTGTATTTAGTTTGTGGCTTGTTATAGAGAGTTATTCAGTAATCGATTGATCATCCAAAGTTGGTAGGACTGATCTTGAGGACTGTAAAAATTAAGTTTCAGGATGTAGAAAGACCTCAGCAATATACATAAGTTCAACTTGACTATTTGTGTCCTCGGGGTGTTGGCTATTAGCTTTAATAGATTCAACCAGAGGTGGTATTATTTCAGCTAATTCGTGGATAACTTGCAATAAAGCTTTACGTGTTGTCGCATTTGTATTATGTGGGTGACTAGCATGTGCAGCTATGACACACTGAGTAGCCGATGAAACGGCTTCTTTGGCACGTACTTGGACGTTTAGTTAAAACCTTTGAAGAGTGCAGACCTAAAAGTCGGAGCTCCCGAGTGCCAAAGCACCGGGGAAAACCCAAATAGTGGTAAAGTGATAAAGTGGTAAAGTGATAAAAGTCTACCAGCGGTGTTGTAAAGAGGTACAATAAGTGTAAAGCCTTACAATATATAGTTTTTATTGTGGACTTGGTACACCATAAACAATGCAATAATAGTACACCATAAACAGTGAATTATTGTGCGACCGTGATGGCTAGTACACAGGTATGTGTTCGATGTTTGGACAATTTCATGGTAAATAGTAAAGTAACTTCATGTAAAATATGTGAAGAAAAGTATCACCCCAGCTGTGTGAAAGTAAAGGACACTGTGTATAGAGCGTTGAATGATTGCAATAATATTATCTGGTTCTGTGATGAATGTGTAGGGAATATATATGAGAAACTAAACTTAAAAAGGCAAATTATGAGGATTGAAGAAAAAACAAATAAATTAATTGAAACTACCTCAAAATTAGGTGAAAACTTTGAAAGTTTAAACTTGAACGAGAACAAATGTAGTAGGAAATAGTCAGATGTAGTTAAGGGTAAAAACCCACCATTATTAATTAAACCAAAAGATAATAGTCAGAACAGTAGTATAACCGAAAATGAAATTGCACAAAAAAATAAATCCCAGTGAGATATCAGTAGCGGTCACAAAAATGAAAACAGTAAGTCAAGGCAGCGTACTTATAGAGTGTAACGATCAGAAATCTTTGCAAAAACTTCAAAATATTGCGGTTAATGAATTGTAGGAAAATTATCATGTGGAAATACCCAAATTAAGAAAACCTAAAATACTGATAGTTCGCGTACAAGAAAAACACTTAAATAGTGAAACTGAATTTATAAATAAAGTTAGCAGACAAAATTTTGAGAGAGAGGTAGATACGGTCGAACAAAACAATTTTGAGATGAATTTTGTTAAAAAAATTTATTCCAAGAAACAAGAGAGTACATAACGTTATACTGGAGTTATCACCTTAAACAACTTATTAGTAAAAAAGAGTATTTGTAGACTGGGAGAGCTATCCGATATACGAATATGTAGGTGTCTTAAGATGCTTCAAATGTTGCAAGTTTGGTCACAAAGCAGAACATTGCAAACAAGAAGGTTATACATGTCCGTTATGTAGTGGAAATCATAAAAGTGATGAGTGTCGATCGAACACATTTGAATGTAGTAATTGCAAATATGCATGTAATGTTTTAAAAATTCAAGATATACAATACAATCACACTGTGTTCGATAAACAATGTGCATGCTACCAAAGAACTATAGAGAATACGAGGAAAAGAATACAATACATATAGCAAATAAAGCAAGATACCGTGGTCCCTCAAAACGCCTTATGCTTATACTTAAATATTCAAGGGCTTACATCTCATATAGAGGAACTTAGACAATTGATGTATGAAAAAAATCCTCAAATGGTATGTTTAACGGAAACCCATATTACACAAGATATAGAACAAAGTGAACTGGATATTATAGGTTATAATTATGTAGCATCTCATTCAAATAGCCGACATACGGGAGGCACACTAGTATATACAAAACAAGACGGAAATACTGAGGCACTCAACATTGTTGCTAATAACCAAAATTACTGGTCGGTAATGCTAAAATTACAATTTAGTAGACAGTCCATGATTTGTATCTGTATATATCGTTCACCAAACAGTAATTGTAATGAATTCTTAAATTATTTTGAGGAAATATTTAAAAATGATATAGTATCCAAAAATAAAACAATTATTTTGGGCGATTTTAACATAAACTTTAAAGGTGACGCAGTCAATGCTAAAAGGTTAAGAGCTATTATAATGGATTCAGGTTTTAAACAGATAATTGACGAAGACACTAGAATTACCAATAATTCATCTACCCTAATTGATTTAGTCATCACCAATGACTTCAATATGAAAGAGCTGCCAAGAAAATTTTCAAAGTTGTCAGACCATTGTACCCTAGGTATAGAAATGACAATCAAAAACATGGAGGCACAAAAACAATTGATATACAAGAGGGACCTTAATAGACAGAATATTGAGAAAATAATAATCGAGTTAATATCGAAAAACTGGGACTATACTTCTACTGATGTAAACATACTGTATACAAACTTTATTGATAATGTCATGACATCTATTAATAAAATATGTCCTGAGAAGAAAGTGATGCTGAACAACAAACCATGGATGAATAAAAATGTAAGAATGGCACAGAAAGAACGAGATAAAGCAGACAAGAAGTATAAATTAACTAGATTAAACTGCGATTGGGAAGAATACAGGTTAGCGAGAAACGAAGTTACAAAGATATTACGTCAAGAGAAATCAAAATACTACGAACAGAATATTGATGAATGTAAGGGTGATAGTAAAAAGATGTGGCGTACTATTAAGGAATTAGTTGGTAAGACGAAGAAGAAAGAGTTTGATGCGGAAAAGATTGTTTTTGATAATTATTCAAACGTGGCGGTGGAAAATTTCAATATGTTTTATTAAGTATAAAGAGTATCACAGACAGTATTGACGACAAACAGTTTGATTCAGATATAGCAATAAATGCTGAACAAAGTGAATTTACCTCTTTTAATAAAATTAACTTGAGTCAATTAAAGAAAATTGTTTTTAATATGAAAAATAAAAGTACCGGTGATGAAGGATTTAATATTAAATTACTTAAAGACTTGTTTTGTGTTATCGGTTATCCGCTCTTAAATATTATTAATAAGTCGTTAGAAATAGGGTGTGTGCCATCAATGTTAAAAGTTAGTACGATAATACCGATTCCAAAGGTACCATCTCCGATAAAACCTGAACAGTGTCGACCAATAAATTTATTGCCAGTTGTGGACAAAATTTTAGAAATAATAGTGATCAGTTACGAGAACATTTGAATAGAAATGACATATTAAGTACCAATCAATCAGGTTTTCGAGAAAATCATTCATGTGAAACTGCTCTACAATATATTTGCGCGAAATGGAGGAAGGACATAAATGAGGAAAAAGTAGTGCTTAGTGTGTTTGTGGACTTAAAGCGGGCCTTTCAAACAATTGACAGAGGTTTACTAGTAAAAAAGTTGGATAGATATGGCGTAAAAGGTACAGTGCTCAAATGGTTGGAGGATTATTTAAAGGATAGGTACCACAGAACTAAAATTGGTAATAAAATTTCAAGTAACATAAATGGTCCGTATGGGGTTCCACAAGGTAGTGTATTAGGCCACTTATCTTTATTATATATGTAAATGATATTCAGTATGTATTAAAAAATTCATTTGTAAGTTTGTTTGCTGATGACATTGTAATTACTGTATCTGGTAAAGATTTTAATGATACTACTAACATTCTTAATAGCGAGCTTGATATATTGTATAACTGGCTATGCAGTAATAAATTGAAATTGAATTCAGATAAAACTAAACTTATGGTCCTAGGTTCTAAATCTATAAGTAATAAATACATAGCTAATAGTTATGTCATTAAAATTAATGAGTGTCCGATTGAAATCGTGAAGCAAATTAAATATTTAGGAGTTATGTTAGATCCACAACTTACATTTTGTCATCAAATGAATTACATAATATATGTAAAAAAATTGGAAAGAAGATTGGATTTTTTTCATAGGATATCACATAATTTATCACAGTGGAGTAAATTACTGATTTATAACACCATAGTCTATCCACATTTTACATATTGCGCATCGTTTTTGATAGCATGTAATACTCATGAAATAAATAGATTGCAAATACTGCAGAATAAAGCAATGCGAATTATATTAAAATGTAACATCTACACTCCTGTGAAATCTATGTTAAACGGGCTAAACTGGTTATCAGTTGAGCAGTGCATTAAAAGAGCTAATTTAATTTTAATATATAAAATAAGTAGAGAAGAAGTACCGATCTATCTACAAAATCTAAAGAAACGTACAGATATACATAGTTACAATACCAGACGGAAAAATCACTATGACGTTGAGTGTGTCAAAAAATCCTTTTTATAAGGTTCATTATTTAATGAAGGACTTCGTCTTTTTAATGCTCTGCCAACTGATATAAAGGATGCACCAAGTGTAAAAACATTTAATAAATATGTGTGTAAATATCTCACAAGTAATTAAGTAAAATATTCTGAAGTCTGAATATATTTCGAATACCTTACAATTTTATATACTCATTCTAGTAGTTTCGGATACAATTACTTTTTATTTGTTTGTTTTTTGTGTTAGAAATAGTAATATTACTTAGGTTAGATTATTTAAGTTTAATTAAAAATCTATGTATCTATGTAGCAGACAGTGCTAAATAAAGATCTATCTATCTATCTATCTATCTATCTAAGGGCTTCTACAGTTTTTCTAAGTTGATATTGATAGTTGACATCATGAGGATGATTAGCACACTGCCTAGCAGCTTCTACCAGGCCCACAGTAGCATCGGCTAATGTTTTAGCAGCAGCCAAAAGATGTCTTTGGATATCATAATCGGAAAGCTTTTCAGCCTCACCTTTAATACTTTGTATGAGTTGGGCGGTAGCTTAACCTAATCTCCTAGCTTGGCGCACCATTTCAATTGTATCCCCTAATGCTGCAGATATCTTATTAATTGCAGTGTACATTTCCTCAGCACTATGTTCTTGAACTGACTCCTGAGCACATTCACGAGATGCAAGTTTAATATGATACAAAAGATCATTCAGGGTTAGGGTTACTTCAGAAGCTGCGACTTTTAGTTGATTAGGGCACGACTCATTACATACTGATACCAAATTATCAACGGCTTTAGCAACTTTCCTGACAGCAACAATTAATTGTTCTTGACACGCTGGTGAATGTAATATGGGTGCTACAACTTTGGCGCAAGCTACGAGTTGAGAAGTAGCTAATTCACACTGAGTAGCCGCTCCTATTACAGGATTTTGTGTTTGCTGATCTTCACAAGTTGAAGCAGTATTTTTAGCTTTTAGTACTAAAGCGACCATTGTATTTGCAACAGCTTTAGCAAGAGACAGCAGCATAACTTGAAGCTCCATGTTTTCAACGGTATGCTGTCCGATAGTAGCCAAAACTTAGGTGTTGGCCTCTCCCACTCTAGATGCAGCATTACGCAGATTTTCACTGGGCTCTTTACATTCTGGTTCTGCAGCCTTAAGCAGATTACTGAATGCATGGCATACGTTTCTTGTAGTATCCAACCATTTTTCGCCTATATTACCATCATCCATAAGAGCGGCAATCATTTTAACATTCTTTGTAATTTCTGGTAAATTGCTTCCTATGGTGGTAATAGCAGCACCTACTGCACTATGATCTACTTAATCTTGTGGTCCAGATGTTAACGTTACCACTTGTGCAGTAGCAGCATTCATAGCTGCAATCTGAGATGCAACATTTTGTTTGTGTCTAAAGTCGCTTATTTCTATTTCTTGGTTGCGGGATCAGTTCCCAGTTCAGGGATATGTGTCATACCTTCAATATCGATTTCGGATTATTTTATTCTTAATTGGGTAGCAGATATGGTTGACATAAGTCCCTGTTGAGGTTCTGTTAGAACTGAAATTATTTTGGTTTGTTACAAATTTGTTGCCGTTGTAGAGGCATGGTCCAAATGTACGGATCCACTAACAGTGGTTTGTTGTGGGCCACCACTCATAACACCCATACTAAATGTTCTCTCACCATCTGCTCCAGCTTTAATAACAGCAGGTTTAGCGAGTGATTCAGTATTGATTTTACTTGATTCATGTTGTAAATAGTTGCTTTATTAGGTGCTACGCTTTCTTCAAATATCGTTGACCCTTCATCTCCCTCAATTCCAAAATGGTTTTTGTTGTTTTTTTTTTTTCAAGATTATATCATTATATCCTGCAATGATCTGTTGAATTTGCTTGACTTCTGTGGCCTGAACAGAATAATACTGGTCTGATTAGTCATCAAGATCTAGTGTAAAAGTATTAGGACTAGCACGCCAACCGAAATCAAATAAAAATCAGTCTCGGCCTTTGGCTAAGAATATTGTTAAATTTTAATCTGATGTGTGTCTCATGTCTACAATATGTATATTTTATTGACTTTCAAATTGATTGGTCTTTTAATTGTTATGCCTACAGACGTGGTTTAAAAAAAAATCTGTTGTGGAATTTTTACATCAGTATTTGGCTATTGAGCCCTGAAGAAGATTAAGCGTATTAAACGAAACGTAGGCAAGGTAGCGTTTTATTTTAAGCTATTGTCCTGGTTCCTACAATTTCAACCTGTAGAAGATTTTTCAAGGACACAAATTTCACTTTTTTATTTTTTCCTTTCGTTTTTTACTTTTACGAGTAAGAACCTTACCCCGTAAATCGTTAGAGATCGTGTATTTTTCGTGTATTTTACTTTCGCATCTAACCCTCGAATTTCCTATGTTCTGAAAATATATTCTTTTCGACACCCTTCATTTTTGTGCATGACTGCGGTAAAAATTCCTTTAAATCCAAAAAACCAGGTTTGGGTTTGCTTTCAACACAGTCTCCAAATTGATTTTGACACTGAATTCCTGTAAATTCACAAGCTTTATCTTGAGTAATTAGATGTGTTCCATTCAGAATCGCATCTCGAGCTTGGACATAAAACAAATTTAACTGTAATGTATCTCTTGAATCATTATTTTGTTCGGAAAAAAAAAATTCTTCTCAAGAACACAGTTTCATTTTCGTCAATTCCCTGTTCATGCAGTCTTAGAAGGATCTAACCAATTCACTTCATTACCAATGTGCAATTTTTTACGTAATTGTTTCGTTTTCGCGTCTCGTTTACGTTCCACTTTTTTACGTTTTAAAGTTAAAGTTCCATAATTACGATGTTTTATATTTTCTTGATTTTCTAAGTCTTCAAGTACTAGAAAGTACTCGCCATGTTTAGTAATTTCAAGCTTTGTACAAATAACCACCATCAAATTCGCTACAATTTGCGAATCATTAACCAACATGGTTTTTACCGCTCCATCTAACATTTTAGCATATAAAATTCTTAGTTTTTTTCTGTATTTAATAGTGTCACCATTTGCTATAAGGTAATATTCTAAGTTTCTTGCAGGCGCTAACCAAATTCCTGTTTTATTATCTTCGTCGGTAAGAAAGAGGCCATAATCTTTGGGTTGTCTACTGGCCTCGGCACATTTTTCTCTAATAATCCGACAAGAGTCGTGTACAGTTGTTGTAAGGTTAAATACGATTGTTTCCGTAACATTGCTGTCAACAAAGATAATTCTGAGAAATAAAGACATTGTTGTGTAGTGCTAGGTCTTATCTTATTATCCAAATTGTTCCATATCTGTAAAAACACACAATAAAATAATCGAATTTGCAAAACTTACACGCCCAACTTTAGTTAGATCTCAACTAATGCCCGGCGCCTCCTAGTGCAGTCTGCCTATTTTTAGCCCCATGTTAATTTTTCACTTCGGAGATACAGTCAACAAAAATATGTAAAAAATCGGAAATTTTCCGTAGAATTCAATAAACTAAAATACAAACAACTGGCACCTCGGGGGCCCATAGTAAATTGGGCCCAAAGTTGGCCAAAATCGGTTTTTTCCATTTTACTCTGTCACGGTGCCATAAAATGAAAAAAGTTTTATACAAAAGTTGTAGAACTATTAAATGCGGATCGATCTGTGGAAATCCGATGTCAAAAAATTAAAAAATAAATTATTTATTTGAAAAAAACCGTTAAAAATCGCGTTTTTTTGAAACGCTCATATCTTCGTGAAAACAAATCATTTTTTCACGAAACTTGGTAAAAGTGTAGCTCCCTACTAACTAAAAAAGATCGTTTTCAAAAAATTTAAAAATATTATAAACATTTTGCAAAAATTGATTTTTTTCGAAAATATCACGTTTTTTTTAAAATCTCGATAGCTCATACACGCTTTCATATTTCTAGTCAATTTTGAGCTTAAAATTTGCTTGAAATATTGTACTAATATGGTTATTTATTGCGCGCTTTTTAAATTGATCGGTAATATGCGAAAAATCGGATGAAAAATCGTTTTTTTTTTTAACAACAAAAAAAATCGATTTTTTTTCAAGAAAAGGCAGCAGCGGCTCAACATGCCTACCGCTCCTATTTGCAGTTGCAAACGTGGCTCGGAACTTCGCTAGAGCCAGAACAATGGGGTTGGACTTCCGACGGCACTAATATGCTTCCCACGTACAGCTCGGATCAGCTGGTTCTAGACGAAATCGTTAAAACGATAGCCTGCAGATGCGGAAGCGGATGTAAAACGAAGATCTGTAGCTGCAGGAGGCATGGTTTGAAGTGTTCAAGCATGTGCTTGACATGCGATCAAGAAAATTGCACTAATATAGAAATAACTACGATGGAGGCAGATGCTCTTGATGACGACTTGGACGAAGATATATTTAATGAGTCTTGCGTGGTGATGAATGAATCACAGACCAATGTCCATGATGATGATGAGATCGAAAGCGAAGCCGACTCTTCCGTACTCGCTGCATACAGCGGAGAACGTATCAGTGACAACGAGGAGGGGGGGAGGGGTCTCCGATAAAAAAACTACGGATCAATTAAGTGCTGTACACGTTTATATTCACTGTCAATATTTTGAATTTTCATGTAAAATAAATATTTTATTTTTATACTAAAAATGTTGCTTAACAATTATTATTTACCTGTCAACTCATATGTCTTTAAGAATCAACATAATGTTCAAGAGACATAATCGTATGAACGCTCTGTGTGCAGTTGAAACTACGATACGGTACGTATGATAAGAGCATACAGTTTTACAGATGTATCCACGTTAACACCGCACCCCTACGACACCGCTCGAGCGAACGAACGTATGAGCCGGGGTGTGCTCCGCTTGCCATTAAATTTCCAAAGAATAGAGAGCGAATATGTCATTGTTGTATTTTTTTATGTAAAATACAAGTATTGAACTACAAACTCTGTAAATTTCAGCCCTTAATATTAAAAGATAGCGTCACTAGATTTTTTTCAAAAAAAAAAAAATTATCTCGGCTCCAAAGGGTCGTAGATAAAAAATTTTTTTTGTAAATTTATAAAAAAAATACCAGCTAGTCAATGCTGCTAACAAAAAAGAAAAAAAAATTTTTCTTGAGAAAAAAATCGATTTTTTTGTTGTTAAAAAAAAAAACGTTTTTCAACCGATTTTTCGCATATTACCGATCAATTTAAAAAGCGTGCAATAAATAAGCATGTTAATACAACATTTGAAGCAAATTTTAAGCTCAAAATTGACTAGAAATATGAAAGCGTGTATGAGCTATCGAGATTTTTAAAAAACGTGATTTTTTCGAAAAAAATCAATTTTTGCAAAATGTTTATAATATTTTTAAATTTTTTGAAAACGATCTTTTTTTAGTTAGTAGGGAGCTACACTTTTACCAAGTTTCATGGAAAAATGATTTGTTTTCACGAAGATATGAGCGTTTCAAAAAAACGCGATTTTTAACGGTTTTTTTCAAATAAATAATTTATTTTTGAATTTTTTGACATCGGATTTCCACAGATCGATCCGTATTTAATAGTTCTACAACTTTTGTATAAAACTTTTTTTCATTTTATGGTACCATGACAGAGTAAAATGGAAAAAACCGTATTTGGCCAACTTTGGGCCCAATTTACTATGGGCCCCCGAGGTGCCAGTTGTTTGTATTTTGGTTTATTGAATTCTACGGAAAATTTCCGATTTTTTGCATATTTGTGTTTACTGTATCTTCACTTAAGGGTCCAAATCCGTAGGCAGACCGCGCTATCCACCATATGTCGTGAATACGGGGATGGCTCACTCTTGGGATTACTCGCTTGGGCGCACGACCTTTAGAATTTATGCAAAAGGCTTGATCTTTCATCCGGGATCTCCGCCTAAGTGATTAAAGGCCACCAAACAAATGGTATGGGAGATGAAAACTCACGCTCAAATTTTTACTGAAATTATATTACAATTCCGGAAAACAAAAGGGAACAAATATATCAACAAGTGAATAGCAGGACGCGCTCTGGACTATACCGCACACTTATTACAATCAAAATGTACTTAAAAGTAATATAAAGGTACTATTTATAGGCTACTATCCTCCCCATCTCTGGGCGGCGGCTGGCGGCGTCGGTTTTCAACTGAGGGATGGTAATCTCTACACTTATGACACTAATTAAATATGACTTCGCTCTTTCGGGACTTTTCTTTTCTTTTACTTCAAAATGACAACCCCTTTAAGCACACCTCACCCCTTTTATAGTTAACCCTTAATTTTTTTCCACGAACGCTCTCAGCTACCTTCGGAGTTCGTTTTCGAATTGCCCCTCCTTTACTTTTCTAATACGTATTGCCTATTAAAATTTTATCAGACTCAGCATTTCTGAAGTTCATACCTAGTGCAATGACTGATAAAATCTCAACAGCATTTTTTCATTTTGTAAGGAAATATTTTATGTAGGCCACCAGAAGATTCCAATTTCCGCGTTATTAATAGGGTGGGTCACAAAATCTAACTTTTACAATTGATAATTCTAATAGTGACAAAAGGATGCCAAATTATGTCTAAATTAAGTATCTGAAATATTTTTCAAATTGCATTAGTTTAGGAGCCTCCGCTCGATTATTAAAATATCAGAAAATATGTATTTAAGAACTATTTTTATAAATATGCAAATATAGCATGAATCTATTTTGAGCATGATTTTCTTTTATCTTTACATTAAAAATATAATTAATTCAAAAAGCAACTTATTAAATCGTCTCAATTATTGATCGCCAACGTATAAGTGGGGTGCAAATTTGATAAGTAATGCACATCGTAAATTTTCCCACAGTAATGTGATTGACATCGAAAAGAGAGGTGCTTTTAAGCTACGATTTCCTATTGGTCAAAAATCCGTATTAATTATTCATTTACACGATGAATAGAACACGACAAGCTCTTAAATGTCCGTTATTTGGTGGTATTAGTGAAATAAAAGACAATATGTCGCCGACATGGGGAGATTTTATGAATGGACAAGACATCAACTAAAATCACAAATGAAGAATCCAAAGGAACCTACGTTCTTGGATATTGCAGAAATTGACACCTTGAGAATAAAAAAATATGGAAGACAGCATCAATCGCGACTGTGTCCCATACTAGAGTACCGATTCTGAAAAGCATATCCGAGAACTTATGGCTTGACGCATTTTAAAAGCGCGCACCAAGACACCTTGTGATGATATACCAAAATTATTTGAGGTACCAAAGATAAATTTAAATGCACCATCATAGATAGATTTCATTGATTGGCAACAAAACCTTTTTTGAACCCCCTATATTAAAGAAGTTATCTGATTTACAGCTTTAACGATTTGTCACAGGAGGAGGAAAAGATAAACTATTAGTTTTACGTCTCCCGTGTCACACTTAGGCCAGCAACAGAAGTCTCCAGTGCTTTATGGACGAAAACTTCAAGAGAAGCCTTCATTAAGCCAAAGTTGGAGTCTCGCAAAATAATGCCGACATTCGAAAGTAAGAGTAAATTTAAAGCAAACTGAAAAACAAATTATTGTTATTAAAATGTGTCATGTTACTGCTTTTATTTTTGTTTAATAAACTATTTGTAACACATAATTATGTGTTTTATTAATAAATTGAACAATTTATTGAAAATATTTTAGATTTAAAAATTTTAAGTTTTTCCTGAATTTTATTCAATTTGAGGGGTGCGGCGGAGGCTGAAGATGAAGCCTGAAAATTATAAAGAAAAGTGTTTTCTAATCTCACTATAAGCACATTTTTATAGCTATTAGAATTTAATACATGAAAAAAAAATTTCCCATACTGCTGTGACTCAACCCTATGTAACATAGCTAAATACCATGTTACATCTTTCTAAAACACAACATTAAGAGGGCTAATCAAATCAGTGTTTGTAAGGTAATTTTTCAAAATTTATTTCTTCCATACGGTTTGGTCAAATTACACCAAATTTGGAGGATCAGTAGTTGAAAGTGTACTAGAGGGTACATGTATATCTATTTTAATTAATTTTCAGTTTATGTAGGGAAAATTTATACTGTAAATATAAGTGAAATTTGAACGTGATTAGCTCCTGAATTATGATATCAATAGGTAAAATTCGAGGTAAAATTCATGCATGTCTTCTAGAATGAATCTTTATAATTATGCTCAGCAAGTTTTAAACTTTTATTCCGTACCATTTGGTTGAAATGAATTTTCTAGATAAGTATCTTTGTCACTACAAATGGAGCAAGGAAGTGTTACCTCTATCGGGAATCGTACCTCAATAAAGTCGGTGTATAAAACGTCCAGTGAAGGTATAGTCAAGAGCAAAATTATTCAGCGGCGCATGTATAAAAACTTTCTAGAGAGTGATACAGCAATCCGAAGCTTTTTTCCCGACTAGGCCCCTTAACAAGTCATATTTCTCGTATATTTTGGTCACCCTGTATAGTGCGCAAGTTAGGTTTTTGTAGATGAAACTAGCTAGTAAGCGACCAGATGTCTAATAACAGTATATTACTATTTTTGTTGTAAACTTTAACATTATTCTGTAGGCTTGTTTTGATATTTTGTTTAATGTATGTTTATTTTATGTTATAATTCTCCAAATAGACTCCCAAAGCCTAGCTTCCCCTGTGACTTCGGTAGAGTTGACAATATAGTAGTTCTTCAAGCAGCCTTCAGTGCTTGCCGTTCAGTACATATACCAGATCGTTAATTAAATGAATTATTTCTGGCAACTCTATCGTATGTTAAGAGGTAACCCATAATCCAAATTCCAAATTGTAGTTAAATCAATGTTAAACCATAAAATACCAAATTCTGATATGAACGGATAAACTTTTGGTATTAATAAAAGATCACTTCAGGTATTAATAAATGATCACTTCTGATATTAACTGAATTGCCATAAAAGAAAAGAGATTTTTTTAATGTTTTTTTTAGACTGCAAGAAATATATTTCAAGTTCAAATAATTTCCTGCTATAAAAACAGTAAATAAATCATATAAAGTCACAGATATGATCAAATAAAATCAATAAATTGATTACAACTCAAAAAAGAATATGACTCTAGCTACAATGAGGGCCGTATTTAGCACCTTAAAGTAGCCATTTGCCCACATATGTGCATGTTGAAAGTTCACTATTTAATTAAATTCTCATTAACTCTCATTAAATCATTCAAAACCATAAACTTTTTGGCGAAATACATTTGGAGGGTAAATCGTTACTTTAAGCATTCTCTATGTTTTACTCCACAAATAGCACATGTTTAACATGGCTCTGTTCAAAGTAGGTACCGAATTAAAGCATGCAAACAAAAGCCACGAAAAAAAATTTAATGAATCAATTAAAAATTAAAAAGTTACAACCTCATCTATGAAGCTTTGGGGGCCCGTTTTAGCCCCTTACGCATTCCCTAAGTTTTTCCCAAGAGTAGTACATCTCTAATGGCCTATTTATCTTCCAGTACTTGTCGCTTATTTGTATCAGTGTCTGGTTGCCATTCAGCTGCACGTACTGACCAATTCAAATTCATTTATTTCCTATTTATTTATATTTAACTTAGGGTCTAAAAAGAATGTCATACATAATATATAATAAATACATAAAATATATGACACAATACATCTCATTTGGTGCAACTCTACCGAGCGACATTCTCGCCTGGCGTTCAGTCCCTCCCGATGGACTGGCAATGGGATGTGGACAGACTCTATTATATTTTCTTGTGATGTGCGAGCTTTCCTAAAATCACAGCTCTTTGGGCATGCATATTGACAAGCATTTTAATAATTATAGGAAAATACACATTAATGTCGAAAAAAGATACAGGAATTGCTGTGCACGAAAAATTTTAAAAAACCTGCTACAAAAAATTAGTTTTAAATTATAGGTAGCCGTATGGGGGCAGAGATGGAAGCTCTCCATCCCGTAAGGAAGGGTGAGGGTAAAAGTTACATGGTCTATATTTGAGGAATGAATGGTAGTATCTGTTATGTCTTTTATTGTTAGTTGTCGTTCGTTGTCTACGTCATCGTAGAGTGATAAGTTTTCGTGCAATAGTTTCTGTGTGTGAGTGTATTCGTGATGCCTGCGTATGTCTGTTAGGTGTCTGGTAAGTACAGAGGAGTGGATGTTAGTTTTAAAAATTTCGTTGCACTTTCCAAAATATGATCCTTAATCCTCTGTACGTTTGCTGTTGCTTGGAGTTCATCTAGATTAATGTATCTATTAGAGTTTGTTACAAGTCGCAGTAATTTGTTCTGTGTCACCTGGAGACGTTGATATTGTGTGTTGGATATCAAGTTCCAATCGGCACAGCCGTACGTCAGCATGTGTAGTAAAATTGTTTTGTACATTAGCAGCTTATTTGTCATGTCTAATGTTGACCATCGGTTCAGCAATGGGTACAACTTACTCAACCCCATATAAACTTTATTTAATGTAGCCATGATGTAGGGCACAAGAGACAGCCTTCTATCTAGGGTTACCCATAGATATTAACCTTTTCTCTTCTCAGTGATTGTATTATTGTTTATTCTAAGTGGGGTGAAAGTTGTCACGTTGCTGAACTTTTTTGGTAAATGTTATTGTTTTCGTTTTGGTCTCATTTATTGTGATTTTCCAAGTATTGTAATAGTCTGTAAGTTGGTTCAAGTAGTATCGTAGTTTTGTGGTTGCTATCTTAGCGTGAAAAGATTGTGCGTAAAGTGTTGTATCGCCGGCGTACATTATAGTATGGGTAAGGGGATGAGTGGAGAGATCGGCGATATATAGATTAAATAGGGTGGGTGACAGCACCGTACCCTGTGGTACCCCCGCCCTGATATTTTTGATATCTGACAGGGTGTTGTTTACCCTTACTTGAAATGTCTTATCATTCAGGTAACTTTTAATTAGAGAGACAAAATAATTGGGTACTCTGTGTATAGTTCTGTTTGTGCAGGAGAACCCTATGCCAAACTGTTTTTTGTTATAACCTTCAATAATATCGTGCACAACCCGGCACAACGTTAGCGTTGTATTATGTCCACCCCTAAAGTCAAACTGTAAGGCAGGTAAGAGTTTTTGTTTATTAATAACGTAATTCAGGTTACGAAGTATGAATTTTCAGCTACTTTGTCATCGCGTTTAAAAGCGAGATGGGCCGGTAGCTGCTAGCATGCTAGCAAGTGTAGGATTTTTTACCTGGCTTTAGGAATGGGACAATAATTGCCATTTTCCAATTTGTAGGAAAGTACTGCAGTCGTATCGACGAGTTTATAATATATGTGAGCTGCACAAGTGCTTTTTTTAGGGAGTTTTTTTCAGAAGGATGTTGGGAATATTATCAGGACCGGGAGCTTTAAGGTTTTGTTTTATGTATTTTTTGGACATCCGCAGGCGTGGCGAGCATTTTCGCGAATTTTCTGGGGGGGAATGGAGTAATGGAGAAGAATGTCTGTTGTCTGTATGTCTATTTCTTTCTGTTCATTGTTAAAGTTGTCAATAATGCTGTAAGTCTTATAAAGCTGTTCAGCAATAACATGAGATTTTTCTTCATCAAACCATAGTCCATAGTGTAATGTCGGTCGTTGATAGTTTAGACATTTTTTCATTCCACTTTCTGTTTTTTAGGTACAACTATTTTTAATTTCAGTCTGTAAATCCGTAAGTCCATTTTTGTCTATGCGTCTTCTATGCCTTTGATATATTTTCCGCATTTTGTTTTTGAATTTAATGAGTTTTGTAATGTCGTCAGGTATTGTCTCTTCCTGTGAATTTTGCGTAATAAGTTTAATTGATTTGTCACGTGCTGTCTGTTGGTGAGCTTGTAAATTTAAAATTTTTAGTTGGAATTTTATTTTACCTATTATAACTGGTATTCAGTGGCCTCCTGCTATAATTAAATTTTTAAATATTATTTTTGGTAGAAAGTTGGGTAACATGTTTACTCGTATGATGTTTTTGGCACTTCCTGTATCTATAATTGCTTTTGTTTAATAGTTTACTTTTATATTAAGTTCTTTGGAAATAATTATTTTTTATATTACATAAATCATAAAATTTCTTTAGAAAATAATTGTTTAAGAATTTCCATCCACTAATTAATGTCATTCTGTAACTTTAAAACAATTTTTTTTTTGCCTGTTCTAAATCAGCAACCAAATCCTCAACATCCTCAATTCCTACAGACAATCTAACCAGACTATCGAAAATTCCCAAAGTTTTCCTTAATTCAGGAGGTACCGAAGCATGAGTCATAACAGACGATAGTTCGGCTTAACTCTCATAACCTCCTAGGCTTTCACGACTACGTTGTTTCAGCCAGTATAAAAACGAGAATACTCCACTGTGCCCACTTTTCTGCCTTTTGAATATCTCATATTGAGGATGCAACGGCAAACCTGAATGTAATTGCTCTTGCTATTGCATTTTTTGATGTTTTCCCATACGAAGAGATAAAGTTTTAAGACTTCTCCTTACTTGATAGCAATCAAATGGCGACGATACTATTACCATTGCATTTTGTAAAAATTGTAATTGTTCATAAAGTTCCTTATTTGAGGTGGTAATAGAGCCTATAATAACATCTGAGTGATCATTCATATACTTGGTAAGAGAATATATAACTAAGTCGGCATCTAACTCTAACGGTCTTTGCAGATATGGTGTAACAAAGGTACTGTCGACAATAAGGAGAATTTTATCCTTTAGTTGTAACTTTTGACACAGCCTTTATGTCTACTACTTTAAAGGTTGGATTTGTTGGAGTCTCAGTCCAAACAAGGTTCATATTAGTTTTAATGGATTTCTCAAGATTAAGTAGCTA
Source organism: Rhamnusium bicolor (assembly GCA_029963845.1). Lineage (NCBI taxonomy): Eukaryota > Metazoa > Arthropoda > Insecta > Coleoptera > Cerambycidae > Rhamnusium > Rhamnusium bicolor. The sequence continues at coordinate 4,685 of JANEYF010005052.1, read as the reverse complement.
GTATTGTGATGAATTGAACTGTCTGCGTCGAGACACACAGACTGTTCAAGTATTTTGTTCATAATAATTGGTTTATTAGTGCCCCATCTACTTTAATTTGACGCATCTTGACAGCTCAGGAGGTTCATAGAACGTTCGGATCACAGAACCATAAATTCGGGGTGTCTGTTCCCCTCGCCAACCTAGATTACATGTCGGCGCACGACCGTTGTGATGTCAATATAAGACATCGAATATTTACACAGTATTTAGGGAAAATACTAATAGCATAGTAGTTTAGTAGTTTTGGGTTTAATAAATTGTCAGTACAAAGTAATTCTGCCTTTTCTTTTTAATTGTACAAACGCTTTCTCGTTTAGTCTGATTAAGGTCCCCTTTCATACCACCGACTGAAAACGGGTGGTGCTCTTTTTGTTTTTTCCCATACCATCTCCACTGCTAGCTGGTCTGCCAGCCGTATTGTGAAGTGGGAAATCAGGACCTTTCTTTGTGGCTTTAGAACTTTTTTTCTCAACTCGTACCCCTACCACGTGCTCAGAGGTCTCGACTACATCCGAGGCAATTTGGCGTAAAACGTGGGGCCTAGAATTAAGAAAGTGCATGAATGGGTTCCGAACCTTTTTCTGTGAACCTTTTCCGGAATTTGGCACTTACTTTTTCTGGCTTTTCAGGCCTTACAAGTGGTTTCCTTTCTGGAGCTTTCATTTTCTGTACTACAATTGGGGAAGTAACAGTCCCTTGTGTTTGGTATTTAGTAGATGCTACATAAGAAGCTTTTCAGAAAGACCAACAACATTTATTAAGTTTTTAGCTGCTTGAATAATAGACGTAACGCTGTCCAGACCGGATACAATAAGTTCTCCACTAATGTTTGTACATCAGCTTTAACTTTTGAGGTGATATTCATTTAATGGCAATATAGAGCGTTACGTTGAGAGTACGCTAGCAAATCTTTCTTGGTTGAACCCTCTGGGCATTGCTCTGCAATTTGCCGTGTGAGCTTATCCAATTTAGTGTCGGTTTCTGATATCTTTTTGTCTGCATTGATAACATCCCTTGTCGTTTTTAGTGGGCTCCGGCCTCTTGGAAAATCTGTCACCTCCATCATAATCATACACATATGTTAAGCAAGTACATTTATATCGTTACCAGTGTCATCCCATTTGGCCACATCAAATTTAAGTTTTTCTCTACGGAAGAACTCAGCTTGCTGCAGAATTTTTTGTTTGTCGTCTTCCTGGCATTTTGGCCATAGCCTCCCTGGCATTTGTAATACCGCTAATATCTGGATATTCATCAACGCCATGTTCATCTGTGTGTGCACTTGATTTCCTTCTGGTCTCAAAGGTGTAGCTCTCATCAAGTTCTACATCTTCTGGATCTAAATCGTCATCAGCCCTGTTCATAAAAACAGCTCTCCTTATTTCTCTAACACCATCATACAGTAATCTTGAAGCATCAATAAAATCATTCTCATTGACTTCTTTGGGAGGACTGCTGCCTAAAGCTTACACAGCAGCCTGACGCGTTGTGTGAATTTTGACATAACTTGATCATTAAGTACTCTACCTGCTTCCAAAACACGTTTTGTGTAAATATACATGGGTCGTAATTATCCATTCCTGCTGTTACAAGATTAGACACTCTGTTTGAGCGACCTTGAATACCACTAGCTGTACGATCTAATGTATCGGCACTACCTTCATGAAGAGCCAGAACACATTTATTGACATCCTCTAAAATATTGTTTTCAGAAACTGCCAAAAACTCATCTATAGATGTAATATCATCAACAGACTCTGTGAGAATACAAACTTGGTTTTCCCACGATTGTTTAAATGCATCCATGTTTTCTTGAGCAACTTTACTGTGTGGCCTCGTCACTAGAATACGAGCAGCATTTTCACCTCTGGGCAGAGGTTATCTATTTGAGCAGCAGCATAACGAACCATTTTGACTCCGTTGTTAGACATGCTGCATACGAGGACTTCAACTAACTTATTTGAGTGTTCTGTAAAAACTACAGCATATTCTTCTAACTTCTTTTTCATTTCCATTTTGAGCTGCCTTAATCAGATCTAGCAATGGAATATTTGTCTCCAAGAAACCGTCTGAAACATGATCAACCACAGCTTTGCGTAATTATAGTCTCTAATTTTTCTGCCCATATTGTCAATTGCTCTACCAAGGCTTTTACTTTTATCCTTATTTCCCATGTTTGTCATATACTCAGATAATAAATTTTGGAGTTCTTGTAGAACTTCATTGCATTCAGCTACAATTTTTTCACTCCTTTCATTCCTCGTGCAACTCGAGTCGGCCATTAATTCAGCACCGCTTATTAAACTTTCCAATCTATCTTCCAAGGAAGGTCTGGTGTATACTTCATTGTAGACTAATGGCTCCATAACCACGCATCCATCTAATTCAGCTACCAATTCTCCGAGTCCATCATATGGTTGTGGAGTACGACCTTGGGCAACATCATTTATAGTATTAACAATTTCACGAACTTGTTTCAGTACATAGTCCCTATTTACTTTAGCAGTTGCCAATTCTGAATGACATACGTATACTTTGGAGGCTATTAAGAGCATAGTGGAATCCTTTTTCAATACGGCACGAGCTGCTGTTAGATCATCTCGTAGTTGAGGGTCTTTTAACTCTTGTCGTTTAGCTGCTTGATTCATAAATTCGTTAGCATTTTGGCTAAAAGCCTTAATATTATCCAAAAGTTCTCCATGGATTGAAGCATTTTTTAGTTTTTCCAAATCATCCTCTACTACATATAAAGATTTGAGCAATACATGTACATCAACTCTATCAGCGAAAATTAATAATCTCCTTACAACTGATAATAAGTTTCTTGCTGCTCGTATCATATTATCCTGTTTTAATGAGGAACAAGGATCCTCAGAAAATTCCCTTGCAGCTACACTCATAGCGGTATCTATTTTATTCACTTCATCCACTGCTGCGAGCATTTCATCAGTTATATCGGGATTTTCATATGTTATCTGTTCTCCCTTTTCAATAAAATTCTCTGTGGCCTTTTCAACGGTACTAATAAGAGCATTGGTACGTTTACATGTGCCTTTGTTCTCTTTGTAGTAACCAATGGTTCCAGCGTTTTTTCTACCACCATTGTTTTTATTTCTAGATTTTAGAGATCCCATTTTAAGCCAAAATGGTCAGTCATGTTGGTTGAGTTTATTGTACACAGTTAAAGAAAAACGTAAAAATTCTAATTGTGTATCTCAAAATGAATCAGAACTGCCAAGTTGTGACAGGACAAAGTTCGCCGAACCAATCCTACTATTCGCTACTCACTAATCACTACATCACTACTTCCGTCTTAAGACTTGACTCGCCATAATTCGATCCATAAATTTATGATTTAGCCATCTCACAACTTTGGGAATTGGTGAGTGAGGATCTTGTGGGCTCTCTTCCTCGATTCAGCTCAGGATATTCATATATCTTGTCATTAAGCGACTGTTTCAATAAGTTTACCTTAATCTTCCCACTATGCACTGCTATATCCTCAACCATCTCGCGACACATTGATAATGACTTCCAGTTTCGGAGCCATCTCTTCAGGGAAATCATGAAAAAGTATTATATAAACATCGTGTATACAGCCAATTATCACCCACATGCTAATTCGGTTGAACGAGTCCACTGTGTCATTAAGACCATGTTAACGGCATATGTAGCCGATAACCACAAGCATTGGGACAAGTACCTTACGAATGTGATTTGTGCCATCTGTTCTACACGTCACACAGTGCAGCAACCTGTGGAGAAAAATGTAAATTCCGACCCTTTATTTTGGGTTTAATTACCTTCCCTATAAGTAGGTAAGTAACCAAACAAGCTATTCAAGAAACGTTTCTTGGAATTTCCCGGTATCGGGGGGGGATTATTGGACAGAATCAAAGGTATTTTCAACATAGTGTATTACATACTTGGTCAGTTGAAATTTTGCTTCACTTGTGAATAGTTGTGTGCTGAACAGTACTTAATTTGTGCTATTTTGTTCATGAAGAATATAAATCCAGGTATGTTAACTATTTAAATAATACATAAAGACCTCGATATTTGGCATTCTTCAACCTGTTAATTTGAATTTTATAAACGAGTGTAAAATTTAATTCTTATTGATTTTTAACAATTTCTGTAAGCTTTAAAAAAAAGTATATAAAAGTATATATGCAACTTGCTGCTATTTTGTAGTCAATTTAGTATGGATTAAAGCTATAATATGATTTTGTGCAAATATTTGCAAATTTGTATAAAAAGCCTTTTTTTAACACGCTTTTTATTAGCTTCACTTGTATGTTTGTTTGTTTGCTTGTTTGCTTGTTTGTAACCGACTCTTTGGACTCGATTTTGACCCACTTTAAACGGACAGATTTAATTGAAACTTTGTACACTTACGAAGAACCGGTAACAATACAATAATTTGATAAGTTTATATCATTATCCTGATCAGGATCGCTAGTCCTTTCCTCACGTATTCTCTGAGCGAGCGCAAAGCCTTAATATGAGTACATTTCGCGATTGTCACCTAGGTAGCGGTGGTCGAGTGGGCTAAGGCAGTGGACGGCTGTAAAGCCGATTGGCTATAACATTATTTGTTGTGTAGTATTTATTTATGTATGTATTTATATATTTATTTATTA
>JANEYF010005051.1:0-10000 GCA_029963845.1 Rhamnusium bicolor | reverse complement strand
GAAACAATGTAACAATGGAAATAAAATTACACACCTACAAGTGCTGCTCAAATTGGCCACCACCATAATCAAGACATAACTGGCATCTTCTAAATACTGCACGGGTCGCATTCAATATAAAATTTGGGGTATTTCACGACAAGTACGTATAATTCTTTGCTAAAATGACATATATTTGCTTTGATGTACTATTTTTTGTTTTCCAGGAATTCGAGGCATACGTGATTAGTCTAAATACATTTGTTGTTAATTAAGCGGCCAGGCGCCTTCTAATGCGGTATTGACTAATATTTTGACGCTTTTTCTGCGATGTGTTTCACAAAAGTTAATGTCATATACATCGTTGGATTCAGAAAAGAAATGTGCACAATAATATATTAAAAAAAAATATATATTGCCATTTTGAAAAAAGTTGACTATCGCTTTCCTAAAAAAAAATAATGATAAGTAAGCTGCAACTGGCTCCCTCTAAAGTGTTTTTAGAGCCATTTCATTTAATTCTCTGTTTTTTTAAAATTGGACGATAAATAACTGAGTTATGGCTTTCGGCGTTTTTTAGGAGACAACCTGTATATATATATATATATATATATATATATATATATATATATATATATATATATATATATATATATATATATATATATATATATATATATATATATATATATATATATATATATGTATATGTATACAGTGTGGCCCATTTGGAATTAGGACACCTCTGTAAAAGTGGCCAATTTTAGTCCGATTTTGATAATTTTTTTTTTTAGATTATAGCTCATGGAAAACTGTATTTAATGGCCAATCGATAGATTTTTATCACAAAAATCAAGACCTACTTTGCATGTTTTTTTGAGCGAAAATTCTAGAAATCGTATTAGCGATTTTCTTACATGAAAACTAAGTACGGCACTGTATTCAGCATGCCCTAAAATAGCTCTGTACAAACTTTCACCTTAAAGTACCACATATTAATAATTTTATTCTTTAATTTAAAAAATTAATTTATACCCAAAAAATTCATTGTGAACATGAAATTACTGATGAAATAAGTTAATAAATGCAACTCATCAATAAATAATTTGTTTTAATAAATATTTGAGCAATAGAACATAAAATAATAAGATCAAATTAGAATTTCTGTGGCTTATACTAGTCCCCCATTTAACTGAATGCATTGAGTTATTACTGCATTATTTGTCATAAAAGTATCTTTGTCGCTAAATATGAGTAGAAGTCCTTAAAAGGGACAAACCGAAATATTCTCTCTGGTCCCTCAAACAAAATTCCTTGCTTCTTTCTTCATCTGTTGGTCCAGATACTGTAAATACTTTGGCATAAGTATTTTATTTGCTTATTACAAGACATCCTTCAACATTTTCTTTATCAAATTAGCCTGGAAAAATTATAAACAAGAGAACTTCTTGATTATCACTAAATAATGGGTTAACTGTGAAATGTGTGTATTGTTGGCTTTTATTCTGATTGTAGTGCAATTTATTTTGATTATGGTATAATGTAATTATGAAAAAAACTTAGTTTAAATGAAAAAAGTTGAATCAGTTCGACTGGTAGGCGATAATATTCGTTCGGCAAGGAATGCTGCTAGAGAATTTAATAACAGACATCCAAATAGACCTCCTGTAAGTTCCAGTACTGTAAATTACGTAAACAGAACGTTTAATGAAACGGGTGCAGTTTCACGAACAATTTTGAAAAACCGTGATCCAGATCAACGAGAGTTGAGAAATAATGACCGAATACTAAATTATTTTGTAAATAATCCTCACTCTTCATTATGAACTGCTGCAGTAGATTTAAATATTCTAAAAGAGAGTATCAGAAGATGTCTTGTGAAAAACAAATTGAAACCATTCAAGCCAAAATTTTTGCATACTTTGGAACCAGGAGATGAAGAAAGAAGATTGAATTTTTGTTTGTGGGCCCAAGGAGAATATTTGAATAATTTCAACTTTTTTTAAGGAAATTTTATTTAGTGACGAAGCTACCTTTACGACAAATGGAGTAGTGTCTTCTCAAAATTCAAGATACTGGGCTGCTGGAAACTCAAACTGGGTCATAAACGCTAAAAGACAATATTCGCAAAAAGTTAATGTGTGGTGTGGAATACTTCGTGACAGAGTTATTGGTCCTTTTTGTCTTCGAGGGAAATTTAAATAAAATTTTATTTTTGGAATTTTTAAGAAACGATTTTTGGGATGCAATCCATGACTTACCAATTGAGATGCGTTTATCGTTGAAGTTTCAGTTAGACGGATCTCCTGTTCATAATGCAGCAATAGTTAGAGAGTGGTTGAACCAAAATTTTGAAAATAAGTGGATAGGTCCAAATAGTCCCCTAATGGTCTGGCCACCTAGGTCCTAGGACCTGACGCCGCTAGACTTTTTCCTTTGGGGTATTTTGAAGGAGAAAGTTTACAAATGAAGACCTCAATCTGTGCAAGCCTTTCGTGACGGAATTACAGAAGCATGTGCTTAAATCACCCCTGTGCAAGTTAGGCAAGTTATTCAGCACGTAAGAAGAAAAGAATTGACAAATGCATTCAGCTAAATGGAGGATTAGTAGAAGCCACAAAAATTTAGTTTCACCTAATCATTGTATGCTCCGTTGTCAATAAAAATAATTTGTTCATGAGGTATAAATTCATTTTTTAAATTAAAGAATAAAATTATTAATATGTGGTACTTTAAGGTGAAAGTTTGTATAGACCCATTTTAGGGCATGCTGAATACAGTGCCGTACTTAGTTTTCATGTAAAAAAATCGCTAATACGATTTCTAGAATTTTCGCTCAAAAAAACATGCAAAGTAGGCCTTGATTTTTGTGATAAAAATCTATCTATTAGCCATTAAATACAGTTTTCCATGAGCTATAATCTAAAAAGAAAATGATCAAAATCGGACTAAAAATAGCCACTTTAACAGTACGTTAGATTATTGAATATATTAATACATTTTATTCTTAATGAACATAATATCCTGGTTCTATAAAATTATCCTTGCATTAAATTGATAGCTATTATACATGCCAGTACCACAGCTATATTTAGGAATATCGTTAAGTAAAAAAGAAGTATTGACGCCACGGGTTGCACATTAAAAAAAAAATTATAAATAAGTACTTGTAATTATATAAACTATATTAGAATTCGAACGCAGTAATTTAAACCCAAAAGAAAATTTAAGAGCAATTTACCTCGTTTTCCTAAATATCGAACAGTAAAATGTTAAGAACATTTGGCTTATCTGTTTGGTGAATGTGTGTAGTCTACATCGAAAACACCAGCTCCCTGGAATGCAACACTAAGACTCCTATTTGAAACAAAAGAACACCCTTGGAAAATTTTAACCAAGCTTGTGATTGGGTAAACGGGTAAATATTCCCTATTATCTGACTCCTATACACATTAATTAGAACATAATTAGGTTCTTCTTGTAGATAGTAACATCAGAAAATAGTCGTATTTTCTACGATTAGTGAAATTCTTCTAACAAGTAAGTTAAAATATAACCGGAAGTTAAAACTCTAAAATAATGTAAGAAAATTAAAGAAGATTATAACAACATACCCGGTTACTTTACTTCTAGCATAACTGAAAATAGCCAAATGGAAAGCTAACCGAAGAACGATGACAATAAATCCAGAAAACGGTAAATTTTCAATTCATCAAACCAAATATCTTTTCCAAACTGAAGAACTCGGCATAACAACTGAAAATTTTTAACTTTTAGGTTTATATAATAAATCCCTTCACAGATGTTTATAAATACAAATAAAACTTTAAATGAACTCATTGCCAATCACCATTATTTCAAAGAAAATAGTTAAATCATTCAAAAAATGCAAAATTCCTCAACGATTGCGACTACCAGTTTTAATGAGATATTATGCAGCTAGATTTCACAGAAAATAAACTAGTGTTGCTAACCCCGCTTAATATTAAATTATCACACAAATTAGAACATTCGGTCAACGATTAGATTTTAAAGTCGCCTTGCCGACAATAAATTCAAACCGTCACAAATACCAAATACCCATAGTTTTTTTTTATATATTATATATTTTATTATTCTGTCATTCTTATTTGAATGTGCTAGTATAAAAGTTTTAGGCATATAATTAAAATTACTAGATCTCAGGATTATACATCATTTCTGTCTCGACATTTATTAAAAAAACAATAAAAAATAACAAATGCACTACACCACACGTGTAACATATGTGCGATAGCAAATATAAACTGTAAAATACCGAAACCAAATAGTACATCATTTTTAAAATTTATAGATTATACTGGCATCAAATTATTTAATATCCTACCTAATTCAATTAAGCAAAAACAGGATTTTAAAAAATATAAAAAACACGTTATGTGGGTCAAAATATAGATTTATATAAATACGTTTTAAAATAGTGTCTCATATATTACTATTATCACCCCCATATAATCATTCGTTTTTAAACACGTATTAAAGCAATAATAATGTTATATTTGATTTGTGATATTCAAGGTAAAATTAATTTATTATCACGGCATGATAAAAATCACAAATGTTACACGCATAATTCAAAAAATTGCACACACTATGAACTTGGGTGCATTAATTAAATTTTAATGCAAGATTATTATATTGTAACCCAGAACTGCATTGAATTAAATAACAGTGTTCTTACCTCCGGTATTATCAACAGTTTAAAGGAACCTTTAACTTAATGGGAATTTTAGAGACAAGAAAATGTTTTACTAGCGATTCGAGCAAAACATAAATTAAGATATAAATACGATAGCTATATTAAACTTCATTTTTATTTAAACTATAATCATATTTATATTTCGTTTGTAATAAATTTTCTTGTCACTAAAACTTCCTTTAAGTTAAATGTCCCTTTAAAATGTTGATAATACCGGGGGGCTGGTATTAGAGGCAAAAAAATATTGGGATTAAAAAAATATTAACTCGCCAAAAATATTTAACTGGAGGTAATTACTTCTTGAGGTGAAAATTTTCCGTTTTGACGAGTTAATATTTTTTTAATATCAATATTTTTCTAATACTAAGTAAGAACACTGTTATTTAATTCAATGCAATTCTTGCTCCTGGATTGAGTAATTGTTTTAATAGTTTCTATGTTAAAATGTATTGGAATTGTTGTTTTTGATTTATTATATGCCTAAAACTTTTATATTAGCACATTCAGATAAGAATAACAGTATAAAATATAAAAGAAAACTAAGGGTATTTATTATTATTATCATGTTAGGTTTGAAAGAATGCTTTTATAATACTCAATAATTATTTTTTTTTTTAGAAATGCATAATACGAAGCAATAATATATCAGATTTTTTGAATTGCAAAGCTTTATAAATTGAATAAACTATATTTTAGCCTCGGTAAAAAACTATCTTACTACGATTAAAAATTAACGCATGAAATGCAGAAAACCCATTTATTTTATAAAAAAAAATGTATAAAAAAAAGTTCAGTAGTGCCGAAAGGCCAAATCCAATATTAGATTGCAAACAAAAAAAATAAAAAATTTCAGTTGAAAAAATAAAAATTTATCTTTCCACCAGTTTTAGGATTTGACATACTGGGACCATTCTGAACATTTTATTTTATTTAATCAATGTTTTTTTTTTCTTACTTGCTATAATATGAATAATTCTTGATTATCTAAAACCACAGTTACCGTTACCCAGTATTCTACTGGAAAATAAGCAGCTGCGCTTGTGACTACTGCATCAATAAATCAGTCAAAGAGTGTTTTTTGACAACTAATATGAGACAAAAAAATAATAATGTTTCCCAAACAAATCTGTTTCCTTTTTCAAAGTTTATGTATTTTTCTTTTTTTGTATATGTCTAGTGTGAAACTTGTGTTTTTTAGATAAGCAAGAATAATTATTCATGATAGCAAGTCCCAAAAAAGAAAAATTTAGTGAACGCTACAAATAAAGTTCAAACAATATTTAAAATCTCATGTTTTGGCAAAAATTTTTATTTTTAGTTTGTAACCAAATTTTGGATTTGGCCTTTTGGGATGTTTCTCTATAACTTTTCTTAAAATCAAATTTGTTGATAAAAAAATGCCTATTTTTTAATTTTTTGCATTTATATTTAATCATAATAGGTTAGTTTTTTACTGAGGCTAAAATACAGTTACTCCTTTGATAAAGCTTTACAAGCTTCATATACAAAAAAAACATTATTAAATTCACTGAAAAATAAAAGTTACATGTTTTGTGGATATAGATTACCAAAGAGACAAAAATAGATGTCACTATGACAATTTACCGCTGATTTTTGAATTCACAAAAGGTTAATCAAAATACAGCAATTAAATATCAGAAATATTGTAACGGTATATTTTTATCGTTAAATAAAAAGGTATATTTGTAAACACTATTCGCTAATTTTTATTCCGAGATTAAGCACATTTTCGTATAGTTGTTGTTTTAACAGACTTTAATAACAAGTTTCAGTTCAATATCACTTAAGGTTCCGCAGCCCCTTTTTGTCTTGGCTACGTTCATTAGCTTTTACATCTCTCGTGTCTTCCAGTTATCTAAAAAAAAAAAAAAAAATTAGATTGTATATTTTTGTATATAATAGTTAAGTAATGTAGGTATTAGTAGGTAAGTATTGAGTGTGAATAATTTATGGACCTGGGTGTGCATGGGTGTGTTTACATGAGGTAAACATACTCACTTTTTTGTAAAGAACTTCTTTATACTTCTGAATTTATTTTGGCTCGCATTTACGGATAACATTAGTGCTGATAAGTCTTGAAGTCGCTGGTGGTCCCTACAAAATATTTTTATAAACATCAGGTTATTCCTACGAATTTAGATTTAAATACTAAGGTCAAATATTACTACGGGAAAATAAGTATTACTTACCTTACGACGTTCGGTTCAGTAAAAAAGTGTTTTCTATGTTCCTAGTATTAGCAACGTAATAGTCCTTGCTATTAATGCAAGACAGTAAAAGATTATTATTAACCTCTCTCTCTCTCTCTCTCTTTGTATTTACTTTCTGTGAATCAGCTGTCAGAGGGCACTTGAGGTCATAATGTTCATGCGATACACGAAACCTTATGATCTAAGTTTAGACATACGCACCTGAGTCAAGAACCTAATAATTAATTTGAGCTAGTGTGTTATTAGTAAGAAATTGCATAATTTCGGTTATAATTAGGGAATTAAACGTTGTCTGTCGAATTTTTGTAAAGTTCTGTAGTAAAATAAGATTATGCAGTTAGCCATCTAGCGTCCGGTAACTAAAGCTTGATGTTACATTGTGAACTCCGCTAAGGTTTTTTTCTTATTTTACCGGGATGAATTTCATATTTATTTAATTCAAACTGGGCCGATAAACTTCAAATTTTTGTTTTCCATCGTGAGATACTTTCCATTAGTAGGTTTTTCTGGATGTAAGAATTTTCCAAGAAAGTGAAATTAGTATTTTGATAAAAGTAAAGTGACATCTGTGGTAAAGATATGAGGTGTGTCTATGAGGGAGTTTTTGTGCAATTTTCAAAAAAAGTGAATTCGTGACTGGTTCATTCTGATATTGGCGTTTGACGGTAAAGAAAGGAAAATTGATTTACAATCATTCATTTTGGGACTAGTCCTTTCACCGTTATAAAAATGATTTTCTGTTCGTTTCAAATTGGAATTTGTAGTGTTGTTGATATTTTGAGAAAATCGCCCCTTTTTGGGATTATTGGCTATATCGTAAGTACCACTCGTGTTGTTTCCTTATATTCACATTTTCATTAGTTTTCTTTTTATTCGGTGAAAAAGAAAACCTCCACTTATTGTGCCCGACAGGCAGATACTAGGTGTTCTAGGAAATTTGTCAATTTCTTGGAAGATATTTGAGAAAAACCCGTATTGAAAAAAAAAAAAAGGTAATATATGTTTTTTTATGTACAACCAGAGTCCCATCGTTGTTTAAAGATGTTGTAGATAATAATTTAAATGTGTTGTCCATTTTAATTAGTCATTTTGGGAAAATTAAGTGATTTTTGGTATTATTCAGGGTTTTTCTGGTGGGCTAAAATTTCCACATCAACGGCGTTGTATACACACATTGTGCCGACATTTAGCCTATCTAGGATCCTGTGTTCTCCATCAAGAACGAATTTTCATTGGATTGATTTCCTGCCTGTTGACTGTTTGGGGATTTTCCAATCGGACTTTGGGTTTCCGCCATTTGCAGGGATATCACCAGACTCGCAAGTTTTAAAACCAAACTATTTACCTATCTTTTTTTTTATTTTTTAACATTATCGAACCAGAGGAAAACCTCCTTGGAAAAATTATTAGTAGTATTTTTAGACATAAGTAATTTGATAATCAATTTTCACTATTTTTTTTCATTTTTACCATCATAATTGGAAATTTGAAAGAACAAAACTGCACCATAAACTGTAATCTTTATTATTGGCCTATACAGGGCGATAGTTATTTTATTTGAAATAAGTAATTTACCAGTACGTGGTGGGTTTTATTTAGAGTATATTTCCGAGTTATCTGGATACTTAGCCAGCCATAAGTAATCTGTATGTGGTACCTTATTTAAGTACTGGAATTATTTGTCTAATAGCTACTGTTAAAATCAGAATTTCTGGTGAGGATTTTTTTTTATAAGAAAAATTATATATTTACCCATGAGTATTGATTATATACCAACAAATAGCAACATTAACACTGCGTTTTTTTTGTTAGGTACATTTAGATAAAAAAAAATGTACGGCGGAAATTGGTAATTTTTTTTGCACTGTATTTTCTTTGAAAAATAACACCTATATTTTTATGTGGTTGTTTCGTTTTATATAAAGGCGCTTAAGCTTAAGCTACAGAATATAAAACTGCAGTATTTACGTACGCTTTTTGATCATTTAATCTTACTGAATTTCTGAATTAAACTAAGTATTATTTGACTATTTTTTTTTTATATAAAGTTCTGGGAGGAGAAAACCCTCTGCGTTTTGTTATTTACTACTTATAATTTTGGAAACTTTACATATTGCGAATAATTCATGTATACAGGGTGTCCTTTAATTGGATAGGTATACTTTACCAATAAATTAATAGTTTGCATATGATAGTGTATATAGGTATAATAGACCAAGTTCCTACTATAGCACAACTTAGAGTAATTATGGTTTTTTTTTTTAGTTAAGTAACAATTTTTTTTATCGAAAATATTTAGGATTCTTTTTTTATCGGTGTAGGTATTATTTGGAATAACAATTTCATATAGGTATCTCCAGGTAAAATAAGTTTTTTTTTTTGTTCGTGGTGAAAATTATTTGTTTTCGACATGCATAGACATTTAGTAAGTATTTTTTTTTGGTTTTGGGACTTGTAATTTATTTTCTTATTTTATTTTTAATTTTTTTTTTGTGTAAACAGAACACTATTCATCTTGTGTTGACTTTTTAAAATAGTACAGTTATTAAAATCTTATAGTCCGGTCAAGTTTATTAAATAAATATAATAAGTCTTTTAGTGTGGTCAATTTATACTGACATTGTTACAACACGTATTTCGTTTTTATTATCATATAGTCTGGTCATCTTAGGCTATTTTTAGTACAACACTTACAGTCAAGTTTATTTATGCTGAAAATTTATTACAATTTTATTGAATTTTATTTAGTTTTATGCGACAATATCCACGCGTATTTGGGAGTTACTTTCACGACTCTTTATACTTGCTGAATACTGCTGTAGTTACATTTTTACTAGTAGTAATAAACGGTTTTTGTCTTTTAAGGTAGACTTGTCTTTTATTTATATATGATAATCCTTTTGTTTAGTAAATTGGAGGGATTACTAGAGGCTTTTGAGGGTATTTGTGTAACAGTTAATTTACTTGGCGCCCATTTACTAATATCTTGTATTGAACCACGCCCGTCTCCACTGTTAGTGTGGCCGGAGAATACCCCATTGTCAACTGACAG
>JANEYF010005050.1:0-11517 GCA_029963845.1 Rhamnusium bicolor | reverse complement strand
TATTAAGAAATTCCTATTTCAATAAATTACTTAACACTACAAGTAGTTCAATGAGAGTCGTATCTTGATAATGTGTTGTATTTGTAAAAGATACGGGAATGACACTGCATAATGGACTATGTCATGCATGAATCTGTATTGCATTTGTGAATCAAAACTACTATTTCTGAAATCAGTTTCTTTTATAATGGCAGCTCGTAGCTATGGAATATATTTTCAACTTACTAGGTTCAGAAAAAGGGCCTCCAACATGTGTCTTGTAATTTCTTCTATTGTACAGAATTCATTGCAATATAATATTTTTTTACAAAATTTACATTTTTTTTTATTTCTATCATTCATATCGACACTAATAATTTTATCGGTAAAAAATTTATAAAAAACAAATGATAGATTTAATAAACATATGATCAATAACCACACTTCTTCACATTCTTCTTTAGGCGGGTTCGCACGTTCCACACGGTGTTGGAGTGGCGTACGAGTGGATTTTGATCACGTGGTCATGGGGTAAAACAAAGCAAATGATTATACACGAATGGCAAATACTCTGTCAAAACAGAAATTAAACAATTATTTTATCATCTTTTCAACTTCAACACTTCAAATGAATAGATGCTGTGCATTTAAAATGTTTAGATGTTTTGTGCCTTTCAGTACTTAAAAGTTTCATTTTATTTATTTAGAGAATGAACGGAATCCACTTGAGAAATGATCTTAGCGGATAATTAACAGAATAAAGAGGGCAGTTTGGAAAAAATCGATTCTAAATTTAAAGGTCCTTTTCTCGCTCTAAATAAGACTTTCTATTGCTGTTTCGAGATTTTCTGGAACATTCCATTATTAATATAGACGTGATATCAACATTTTACGGACTTTATAGTATAATAAACTTTATTCTGAAATTGATTTAAGTGTCGTGAGTTAATGTCAACAACAAGAAGTATGGCGGAGAAGCAAACACAGAACATGCTTGCAGCATTGTTACAACGGATGGACGAACAGAGAAAAATTATGGAAGATCAAGAAAGAAAGCGACAGGAAGACAAAGAAAAACAAGGGAGAAAACGACAGGAAGAAAAAGAAGACTTAAGAAAAATGATGGAGGGCCTGGAAATAAGACGATTGGAGGAAAACGAAGATATAAAAAGATGCCTAGAGGAACAGCAGGCAGCCAATTTCTCTCTCACCGAAAAATTTAAAGTCGATGTTATAGAAAAAGTCGGTGAAGTGGAAAAACAAGTCAGTGAAGTTGAGGGAAAAGTCAGCATTGTTGAAGGAGAAGTAGCCCGGCTCAAGCAACAATTAAGAGAGAAGGGTGGCCAATTAGTACTATCCCAATGAACACAAGGAAATCACTGTTAAGTACTTAGGAGGTAACTTTGTGGATATCAATGGCCTGTGTAATATCCGTTTTGCGCTTTATAAGCTCCTTCATAATCAGCGAAATGTCCGCCACATTGAACATTACAGGGAAGACTTAAAGAGATCACTTTGTCGACATTGGTGCAACTCTTACAAAACTCTTATAAGAGTTACATGAAGCAGTTCTTATTTATATCGAAATATGATTTGCAGAGAACGCCACTATGTGACTTCATGGCATCTTCATTTGTAATGTTATAAAGCCTTAATTTGTGATCGCCCTTTTAAATCTTTAGTTATTGCGGATAGTACATCGCATATATACACTTTCTAAACATCGCCAGTTGGATGTCGATAAGCTATCGTGTGGTAAATTCTATAGGATGTTTTGAGTGACATAAAAATATGTTTATTTCAAATTACTTACCGTCGTCTCACACAGATATATAGAAAAACACATTCAGAAACTATTTAGACATTTTATGTAACCCCAGATTTACTATCTAAAACGATTTTTTTTTTATTTTACGTTTTAAAAACTTCAAAGAAAAGTAAACGATTTTGCTTCCCACAAAAAACGGGATTTCCGTCATCAAAAATATAGTAGCTAGGTAAAATTAAATGTGCACGGTGTCAAAAAAAAAAAGTAAATATTAAAAACTTGGTTTATTTTATAGCAAATTGCCAAATAGAAGTTTCTTACAATGAGAGTCTTTATTATCATTTGAAACTATTCTAAGAAACTTTTTTATTTTTTGTTCTGCTGCAAAATAAGAATAAGCAATTTCATCTTACAATGTCCACTCGACACCTTGTGCATTTTAATTGTACTTACATTTTATTATGAGACTGCTATTTTTGTGAAAAGCAAAACTTTTCCTTTTTCATTTAGTTTTTTCTAAAACAAAAGATAAGAAAAAATTCGTCTCGGATAGTTAATACTGGGCCACAGTAAAGTGATAGGAAATCAAATCCATACACATTTGGATTCAATACAATTTGACACTACACGATACTGCATCATATTATATATAAAGCTAATTCACATTTTCTAGAGATTGTATATTCTGTATGGGTTTTAGCGATTTTTTACAAATATTCAGGATCTACCTATTGTAGACAACATATAAGACAAATAGGGAAAAACAGCAACAACGTAATTCAAAAATAAAATTTATTCTCATTTACAAAAAACAAAACAGAATAACAAGAACACATAATTTATATACATATGTATATATATATATTAAATAAAATTCGGTTAACACGTTGAGCCCTGGGTGGTATCTAAGCGATGCCACGATACCATCATATACTTCAGGGACCGCGAGGTATCAATACAATGCCTGACATTTTAGATGTTGTTGGGACCGTGTGTGATTAACATGGTGCCTCTGAGCAATGAAATTTAAAAAATTATAAAAACAAAGAAATTGTCTTACCATGAAATGCATTAACTCTTACTGGGTGTAAGGGCCATGATTTACGTGGTTCCACCAGCCTCTTAATATACAAATTGGAATTTGCGCCAGGTGGCCAATAACAATGAACTTTATCTTCAGTAAGCCATTTAGTTGGCACCTCAGAGATGCTCTCATTGGATGGATCAGATTCGTTAAGGAATGTAACCACTGCATATTGCTATTTTTCACATTCACCTAATACATTATCATAAAGTTATTCACAAGATATACAAATTTATAAACACATGACATTATTTCACTATATCATAAATTTACAACAATGGTGGACCATCTTACATAATATTTTAAACTATACTTCTACAGGGAGTTTAAAATTTAAAAAAGTATTTTCTCTATAAATTATACATATGGTAAAAATTGATTAAAGTACATTTCAGTCAAGTAGGCAGACGCCATTTTTTTTCCAACCATTGAACAATTTCTGAAGTTACAGTTATCTATAGAATGTAAAACATTGAAATTTGATGAAAACTCGATTTGTAATTTTCATATAAAATAAAACACCAAGGTACTTACCTCTGTAACACAAATATAATAAAAGAACAAAACAGATACATACATAGGAAGCTGCAAAGCGAAGCGCAATACATAAACCACAAATTGTCACAGACCAATTGTGAAAACGGTTGTTGTAATTTCTAATAAAAAGAACTAAAAGAAGGTTCAACTGGATCGCGATGAGAGCGCAGCCGCAGCGTGCCAAACAAACTGTGCCTGCGCACAATGTTAGAAACGTAATGCCAGTGTCGGACTGGCGCGGTGGGCAATAATAATTAATAAATAATAGACCACACCAGTCGTGACGTAATTTACTAAGGGCGCAATTTGATTTGCTATCCATGTCCACTATGGGGTGTTTTCTGTAGTTGTACTTTAAGGGTTAACATTTTTATATATTTATTTTGGGATTGAGGCGTTATTCTTCACATTTAACTTTTGAAACTTAAAGGCGTGCGGTGAATGCGATTCCATGGGCATATCATTTTAAAGGGTTCCAAAATCTGTTAAATATAGAACAATGAACAGATACATATATCTCATAACAACTATAATAGTGTTACGGTGATTTTTTTGTGCCTACTATTTTGGTGTCGTAGTAGTATAGGTAGATCTATTTCGTATTATTTATTAAGTCTCAAAATAGTTAAATGAGAACCGAATAACGCCTCGATTCTAAAATAAAATATTCATATAGTATATAAATTTTGATTCTTAAAGCGCATATACAGATACACCTGCCTATTATGGACATGGAAAGCCAATCAAATTGTCCGCTTAATATCACGACTATTGTGGTCTGTTTGCAACACAGTAGATTTACGAAAATTTACTAGGACTGGGTAAACTTTCGTAAACGCCTATACTGTATTAGCGATATAATATATAGTTTTTGGTTTTAGATTTTTTTTATATTTTACCTTCTAGTCTCTAATTCTTAATTTCAATAAGTGTGAAATTTTATTTGGTGATTTTAATACTCAAGTAAATATTATCCAATACTAGTTTTTTGTGTTTGATGTTCTGTTTGTAACTTTACTATTTACTAATGTTGTCGTAGAGGTGTCGTTGACGTGTACACATGTGTATGTGTATATACGTGTATACGACGTATTGTTTTCGCTCCAAAGATACATATTATCATTTGTGTTATATTTTTTGTACCCTGTACTGAAAATGTAAATATACAACTACTTTTTATTTCTTTATTAAATTTTTTTCTTATTTATTCGATATTATCTCATATATATTCGACTTTAACATTTTCATTAAAAACGATATAAGAACAAAAATATTAACTTTCTTTTTATGATTATTATGTTGAGCATATAATTTCTTTATATACTAAAAATCATTGATTATTCTGGAGGGAAGAAGGACGGCGTAAGGGTCAAATTTTACTTGTTTCCCACTGGACCAAATAAAACCAGTCCGACCCTGGACTTCGAAATTTATCTCACCTATGTTTTACTACTTTAGCCGAACTATATGAGCAGTGAGCATGCGTGTCGATAAAATTGACAAGGAAAGTGATGACGTTTTATTGGGCGGTAAAATTTGAACGTGTTCCAAGTTGATTTTAGTCAGTTCCTTATTTACTACTTACTACTATGTTAAGAGTCAGAATCGAATTTATTCTTCTTCAAATAGATTTTCTTCAAGTTGTTATTCACATTTAACTATTGGGATCCTATTTTTAGAAAACAAGAGTTAATTAGAGTCAATGTTTTTATCAATTATATTATTATTATCAACAATATTTTATTTTATTTTACTTTTCGATAAAATAACATTACAGTAAAAAACTATATGCATTGATGATAAAGAAAAGAAACATTTCAATAGTTAAATATTTTTAATTTAGTGACAAAATTCAAATTATATTTTTACTTGGCCTTATGTCAAGGTACAATAAGGTTCACTATTAAAGTAGTATGGAAACATTTAAGTGGAGGTGAAACGTCACACTTTCCTTGTCCGATTTTTATAACTGATGGTGATGATGACTCAAATGCGGCCGGAAAATTTAAACTGAATTTGAAGTTAATCGTATGTCTACTTGGAATACCTTTTTTTTCGGAAATGCATGGCTATACTAACTATAAATGTGTAATTAATACACCAACTTTTAGAATAGGTATTTATATTTTTTGGCAACGGGGCTGATAGCGAGGTACTGATGGATACTAACAGATAAAATAGAATTTCATCAATGACTACAGGATATTTTGTTAAATAATAAATAAGGTATTATAGTTGTATTTATTCAATGTTTTAAATTATTTATTAATAAATTCTAGATTATATTAAAACTCCTTTTAAATGTTCCGGAGCGACCTATCGGTGAAAACACTGCGAGGAAACTAATATGTCTACAATAAAGCTTCGTGTTATGTCTTATATAAGGAGTTATATACTTACTCGTATAGAGACACATTGGATACATAAATAAAGATATACACAAATATAGCCTACACTACCACCAGCAGTTGCCTTTAAAATACATTACCAATTTAACCAAAATGCAGATAACGATGCGACTTCCATAACATTAGCAAACGGAAATTACACAAATTGCATTCAAAAGAACTGCTCACTGTAATAAAAATTAATATCACCTTCACACATCTTTTTATTGTACCTGTTGCAACTACTATTTTTCATATATTAAATGAACATCCCGTTTTTAAAGTATATGCGACCTCCATACGAGGTAACGAGTGTAAAGTAACATTTTATACATAAATTGGACATTACATAGATGTTATGTGTTTATTGGGATCGTCTGGTGCTAGGTTACAACCACCTTCCTTCGACGGTCAAAGTTCATGATCAACTTATAAGAGACAATTTGAGGCAGCTGGACGTTCAAATAACTGGAACGATGAGGAAAAAGCAACAGCATTGGTATTTGCACTAAGGGGCCAAGCATTAGACCTGCTCCAAACAATTCCTGCCGCACAGCAACAAAACTTTAGCATTTTGGAGGCAGCGTTAGAACTAAGATATGGCGCCCAACATCTCGCCCAAGTATATCAGGCTTAGCTCAAATCACTCATACAACGAGGTGGAGAAAGTCTCCAGGAGTTCGAGGCTGCGGTAGAAAGATTAGCCCATCTAGCCTATCCTGATGCACCAATGGAATTTCAACAACAGATGCCGGCTCGCGTGATGTTTGGACGTGAGATTAGACTGCCATGTGACTTGGTGTTTGGCACAATAGATGAGTAACGCCGATGAAGTAGGTGAACGGCTAAGGAACATTCATGAGCTGGTACGAGACCGAATTGCCATAGCAAGTGATCGCATGAAGGCTCGTTATGATCTTAAGGCGAATTCAGGAGGGTTCCAGGCTGGAGATTTGGTTTGGCTATATAATCCACAACGAAAGAAAGGCAGGTCCCCCTAAGCTTCACTCGCCCTGGGAAGGTCCTTACACTGTCCTCACCAGACTAAACGACGTTGTATATATAATTCAGCAAAGTCCAAAATCAAAGATGAAGGTGGTGCATATAGAGAGATAGCCAAGTATGCAGGGAACAATGAATTGCCTGATCGGGGAGTTCAGGCTTAAGGAGGGGCAGTGTTACTCCACTGGACTTTGTAGATTGGTTAGATAAGAATGGAATTGTATGCGAACAGCGGGGAATATTCTGGAATGCTCTAGACCGTGTGAATGGATGTATAAATAAGAAGCACGGTGGGCCGAGACTCAATCTTAAATTGAACGTGAACGAGTAAAGAAGAAATTAGAAAGAGACTTATAAGTGTTCAAGTGTGATTATAGTTAAGATAGTAATTGTTAATTGTTAATTAGTAAAGTAGTGAGTAAGTGTTACCTGGACTTTCAATCAAGCATCTACGAGTAGAGGTGTTTGTGTGGATAGCAAACAAGTAACATTATTAAGGCATTTTTGATTTACTTGACTACCACAATCTAACACGAACATTTTTTGATAATTATTGTGCACATCAAATATTTCGACGAGTGCCGTAGAAAGAAGCACACCCTTGTTATTTGGAACCGTTCCTGTAAAACTATTTACCGTGTGTGAAGTAGAAGGAAGACATAACATTTCAGGAGTGGCAGGCGACTCTGTCAAATTTTGTGGATCTGAAGTATGATTAGTAAAACATCTGTAAAATGTAGAAGAGTATGGTGACGCTGTTTACGACAGAAAGATTTAGAAGCACAATTTTTGGACATGAGTTTCGTACCTAAACAATTAACACACCAATTACGTTTTTTTTTTTTTACTAAAGCGTTCTCACGTTGTTAAATACTGGACAATTATAAATTGAATGCGCTGCTTTACATAAATTACAAATTGGTTTATTAGTGTCAGAAAAAAGTGAGGTAGTGGTGATTTTGAATTTAAATTATTATAAAAAGAACTACGAGTAATTGTAGTAACCTTTGCCTCGGGCCTTTTATTTCTGATTTGAGGGCAAACAATGTCCATAGCATTAAAGGCGTTACATTGTTTTAAAATGAATTTTTGAGAGTCAAATGTGGAAAAATAATTCTTTTTTATCAGAACCTTGATCGAGTTCAAAACGACCGCGAGTATTTGAGTTTAAACGTGTTAGTAACATACGAAATAAAATAAAATCCCACTCTGCAATGGGAAAATTCATATTTTCTAAAGCCGCGAGGTTTTCATTGAATGTGTCTAAAAGTTGCCTTCGATTTTGAGAGTTGTCTAATAATTTTGGAGCATCTTCTAGCTTTTGAATATAAGCTGTGGCGATTAAATATTTGTTAAGATACCGTCCCTTTAACGCATTATAAGCAATTACGTAATTATCTCCCGTCATAGGCGTGTACTGTACTAGTGAATTACATAAATGAGTGAATTTTTCTATATCAAAAAGGGCAGTATTAGTATGTACTAATGAATTAAAAATATCAAAAAAGGTTTTAAATTTTTTGTAATCTCCAAAGAATTTAGGTACCTCAATTTTAGGGAGTTTAATATTACGTCAAGTTAAGTTATCTATTTAATAGTAGATATGTCTCCAAAAAGTTCATAATAAATTTCTTGTATTGTACTATAGTCTCTTTCAAAAGAGTCTCTTACTACTTCAACATTTTTCTAAATCTGAACCTTCCTGAATAGCATATAAAGCTATTAAATTACCATGATTTTTTTTAATTCATCATAAATAGCTTCAAAACGTTTAAAAGAGATTTTAAATGACAGGTGATATTTATCATCTTCCTGTGCAAGTTCAGATTTTGCTTTGATTTCTTTAAATTTATTATAATTCGCGTCCCGAAGAGCAATATACTGTTTTACTTTATTTGCAGTAGAAGTCATGGTTAATTAGAAATATAATTGAGCAAACCACTTATAATACAATTATTTTAGGACTATTTGACAATAAATTATTTGAAAATTGAATTAAATAAAAATCTAATACGAACTAATTATCAATGTTATATGTAAATTAATTTAAATGTTTATTTGCCCTTTAAATACTTAGTCGAAATGTAAACAACACCGGCTGACTTAGAAAATGTGGACAAAAAGATTCTATAAAACAAACAAAAAAAAACGCTGCGACTGTCTGTGTTTTATTGAATTGAACTTAATTTTTATTTATTACCAACATGTACGATTTAATTGATTTATATAAAAATCTGAGTATCCGTTACCTCGACTGGGCCAACTTTATGTTCGGCAATGAATGAGAATATCGTGATAAAAACAAATCTTGTAATACGGTTCCTACCTTTCTGGCTGGTGGTCTGGTTGTTCCTCAGTGGCACAGAATCTCAGTGATCTTGGGCAGGAACTCCAAGGAGCGGCAATGGACTGTAGGGGGCAGTCACGCCAAACACTTAATCTTAGCTAAAAAATAGCGCACAATGCCCGGAATTAAAAATAGTTTTAATATCGGCAATTCAGAGACGTGCTCGGGCAATGGTAGACCAACGACTTATCTCTACCCCTGTAGCGCGCTGCTTATTGAGCCGAGCTGTAGGGTTTTTTGTACTACCAATAATGCGCGCGTGGAAAATTTTAATGATGGAATTTAATGTCACATATATTGGCAATACTCATAAAAAAAGACAGAGTTGTTAACTTATGTTGGCCTCTTAGTATTAACTAGACTTCTTGTTGTTGTTGTCAGATTTGCATTCTGTATTTGCTAACAATCTGAAACCCTTCTACAGATAGTATTTGTGTCGACCACATTGGAATCCTTATACCGGGCGGGCGTCATTGAGATATAGGTCACCCTCCTTTTTTTTTTAGTTAATTTTTAACTTAGAAAAATGATATTAAATATAGTCGATACACAAATAAAAAGGCATTATTTGACATAAAGAAAGTGTTTATCATTTTCTATTTCAACAGAATTTTTATCATGACACCCTGTATATTTTTACAGTTTTGAATAGAGCATTGAATTTTGAGTTTGGCAATGTGACATACTCGAGTGTTTGGCTTTTGTAGCGATATATTAATAAACATAGAAAACGCTTACAAAAATTTGAAATACACGTTTCAAATGAAGTTCTATTGTTTCTTTAATTACTATAATATTACTGTATTATGTACAAAGACATTAAATACAATGTCTTGAAATTAGTTATTTTTCTCTGTTTCTATGAGGTAACTTTTTTTGAGAGTTCTGTAATTTAAAATTACAAATAATTATGATATTTTACACATAAACCTAGGTTCGATTTTACCTCAAGGATTTTAAACTTTTATAGATATTTCCCACATTTTGATTTTTTTATTATTTCTTGAACAAATAAGTTTCACAAGAGCTTTATAAAAATTCATTTAAAATTAATAGTAATAATCGTAAAAACAAGCAATGAAAACAAGAAAAAAGACAATGAACAGTTACTCTGATTTCTAATAAATTGTTGCACAAACACCTTCTTTTAACAAATTCATTCATTGCATAAGGGTCATGTTATTAAAAACATCTCTTACACTATTCTTCAAAATCTCTAAGGTTATTAAGAACTCTGAATTTTCAACAAAACAGTAAATATTGTTTACAAGAAAGACACATTTTTATGGTAACACTTCTTTCTTCCACCTACTATACTAAAACTTCCAATAAGTATAGTCAGTAAAGGAAGGCGAATTGGGGCTATCAAGAGTATAGCAGCACATGTGCTATACCTACGCATTCTAAACCACGTGCTGCTTCACTATTAGTAGCCCTAACTTCCTATTTATAATGGTGTATGCTAGAACGAGAGCATCTTGGAAGGTGACGACTTTAACCTGATGAGTATGGTAACCCTACTTTACTTTATCTTGGATTATTTTATTTTGTTAAAAATGTTTTGTTTTGTATAGAATGTATGATCCTGCATTTTACAACGACTCTTGATCTAAAGTATGAACATATCCCTTGATGATCAGACATTCTAAGACTTCCACATCATACATCCTGTATACTGTTTTAAGATCAGGTTTACGATTTTGCACTTTATATTTACATTTCAACATTTTTATTTTAGAGGATCTCTGATGGATCAGCATACTATCGAGTTTTAACATTAAATCTGTTTTGAATATTTCAAAAAATTTTCAGATCCTGATGACTCCACACGAGACAGTTACATACCCTCATCACACTGCAATAGTTGAAAAATGGGTCAAACAGGTGCTTTTCAAGACTTCCTTTAAATTTTGTGTGGTATAAATACTATTCACACTCAAATACTGTTATTAATCTGTGAAGTGCTGAGTAACAGTTTTAATTACCACGTTACAAATTTATTAAATTATACCCATCTATCTTTATTAGATTGTTTTTTTAATAGAATAACTTTTAGAGAATACCTCTGGTTAACCAAATTATTTAGTTGTATACACACATTATAATTGTTTTCTTTTTGTTGAATTTGTTTTTGTGTGAAATTTGAAATGTTGCCCCAGCTCCATTACCAAAATCATTTATTAAAGTTTTGTAAAGAATTATACAGGGTGTTTACAAACTTGGGAATTATTTTTTGAGGATAAGTACATCTTGATATAATAAATCGTATGGTGCATAAGAAAACCTTAAAATATTAGAAAAAAATAACTGACCTTTCTCAACAAAAAAAGTGCTAACATGTTGAGAACTGCTGGAATCGAAGGTGAATGTCCTGTCCCAATACACAGCAAATTTCACAATAACTGTTCCATGT
>JANEYF010005049.1:0-192630 GCA_029963845.1 Rhamnusium bicolor | reverse complement strand
TGATTGATCCAGATATTGTTTCTCAAAAGGAGGAAGACAGTAAAGAAAATGAGCCACTATTAAACCTCCTCGAAGAAAATATTACGTCTCCCACTTTAAATGTTACCGTTAAAAATACAAAAAAGTTAAAGAAAACATTGGAGGATTGTTCCGTAGTATATTTTGCTGGTTACCTCGCAAAAAAATGCATGGATCAATTTAATAACTGCGAGATTTGTAAAAATAAGTTAATTACAACCTCTCACTTACAAAATGATGACGAACTTCTCATTTTGTACAGAACTTACGACAGTTGTTCAGCAAAGCCACATTCTGGACTTAAAATGCCCTCAGATGAATTGAGGAATATTGTGGATTTAAGTTTAACATATTTTAATGAATATTTTGAACCTAATAAGCATAAATATCATTTAAGTAAATTATTGTTAAAGCAAATCAAAGATAATAAGCATATTAAAACATGGTTAGATATTGACTGTAGGGAACACAAGGAATATATTTTGGAAAAAATGGTCTTTTGTAAAATTTATAAAACTTGCAAATTCTTATGTACTAAAGAAATATCTGAAAAAAGGGCAGCGAAATTAAAAATACTGAACCATGAATAATAGTAGGCAATATTTATTTTGTTTTATTTACAGTTATTTTATTCATTTATTATTTTAAACGGTCTAGCTTATACACTCCTTTGTTTGGTTATGCTAAAGAAATAAGTAAAAAACTATTATATATTAAAATAATCAACCATGATTAACAGTGTGTAATATTTATTTAATGTTTATTTTGTTTTATTTATAATTATTTTATTCATATATTATTTTAAACGGCTTAGTTTGTACACTTCTTAGTTTTATTATGTTAAGAAATAATTAAAAAAAGAAGACATATTAAAAATAATCAACCATGATTAGTAGTATGCAATATTTATTTTGTTTTTTTTGTTTATAATTATTTTGTTCATTTAACACTTTAAACGTCCTAGTTTGTTTTAGTTTTAAATGGCCGGGTTTGTGTCGGAGTTTGTTTTATTGAATAAATTATAAAAAAATTATGTCCTCTGTCTTTCTCTTAAAGTATATACATACACCATGTCTCAAGAGGTTCTGCAATGTATTTTATACATAAACGCACATTCCTACGCAGCCAGACGCACCAGCTTTACCAGTGAGTGAGGTGGGCACGTAAATAGCATACTAACTAGCTCTCCTCACCTCGAGCACTTCCCAGTCTAATGAAAGGGCTGAAATTTTAAAATTATTACAACACATGACAAGCCTTAAACACACGTTATTAGCCTTTTCAATGTACCATAATTCCGTATTTAGTGCGAAATTACTTTATTGCACAATGACGCACTTACTAGTTACGCCCAATTTGCAAAAGGTCTTGAGACACGGTGTATAATAATATAATACATTTTCATACTTATTTACAACATAAAAACGTCGGATTCTTTGGGCCCTTTACAGCCGTTAAAGAAGCCGAAATTTTTTAATGTTGTAAATAATATTTCTTCGAAAAATTAAATACTTTTGGCGGCTGATAAAATGTAGGTATGTCTTAGTACTGGAGCATGGGACCCAAGTAATACTTTAAGCCATAAGTGACAAAACTAAACAAACGAAGTTTTGCAGAAAAAATATTGCGAGTAAAATTTGCGAAAAAAAAATGAAAAACTGTGTACCTCACCAGGTTATTCTTTAAACGATTTTTAAAATATTTGCGAAACATTTTTTTCCAGAATATGGTGAAAAATATCACGAAAGATTTCAAATTTCATAAAAAAAATATTGATTCTCTATAAAGTTACAGTTTTGAAATTTTATTTTAGATTGCTTTTTCACTGTGCAAATTTCAAAAAGGTGCAACTTTGTAAAAAATCTATATTTTTTTATGAAATTTGAAATCTATCTTTTCCACCTGATTCTGAAACAAAAAATGTTTCACAATATTTTACTAATCATTTAAAAAATAACTGGTGAGGTACACAAATTTTTCAACTTTTTTTTCGCAAATTTCAATCGCAATCTTTTTTCTGCAAAACTTCTTCATTTACTCTTGATAGTTATGCCAAAATATTGCTTGGATCCCATGCTCCAATAAGATATGACCGCCTAAATTTCACCAGCCGCCACTGGACTTTGGAGATTGAAAACATATCTTAATTTGCAATAATACGTTTCAATTCGATTTTATTACACTTTAATAAAGGCCATGCGAAAGCGGGAGTTTTTAATAATGTCATGTTGCTTTAAAACTTGAAATTAAATGGGTAACAAAATGTCTAATAGGTATTCAACCTAGTAGAACTTTTTTTTTATTTGTTAAAACAAAAGTCATTACCTACTACTTTTGTTACAGATTTAATTTCACATTAAAGCCACGCGATATTATTAAAAACTCACGTGTTCACAAGGTCAAATAAGTAAAATAATAAAATCAAATTGAAACTTTGCCTCATTTCAAATAAGATATGTTTTCAATCTCCAAAGTATTAGATTCATTTTTCGAAGAAATATTTGACTTGATGAATCATTATTATTGAAAATATGAGGCCACAAAATCTGTACCGGTTTTTTTGGCCCACTGTGTATATTCTGAATAAATAATTTTTCCCAAATAGTTTAAACAATGACAATAGTAAGATGTATCCGATTCACCTAATAACCTATTTAAGTGCGCTATTACTTTTTCTTATAATTAAATAAGTGAAGTAGTTAATTACCTACCTATTTCTTAATGTTCTCATTTATTTTATGAATAATCCCGTAAAAAAATATAATTTAATTATTTATATTTAAAGTGTAGGTAAAATTGAATTTATTCCCGCGATTCAAACGGGCATCTATTATTTAATAGCGAAACCTCCTTGCCTATTACTGCACAGAAAGGTTTAATACATATATAAATGGTTGTGGTCCAAAGACGCATTTACTTAATTATTGCAAGAAACTTAATGCTGGAGACATCTAGCATTTGTGAAAGAATGTTGTACAGTGTAGTCAGTGTTTCCACGTTGAAATAAAATTTTACACTTCCCTACTTTAACAAAACAATTCAGTGTAACAAAGACGCTTATATTTTTATATTTTTTAATGGTTATAATTAACATCATATAAAAAAGATTACAAAGCTTTGATTGTTTCTTAAAGAAACTGTTTTTATATTTATTCTTCTTTAATATTTGTTGGTTATTGAAAACTGAATTTACTATCTGGCAACACTGTTTAATACTATTATTTAGAAAGTTTATATTACTTGGTCTCTCTTATCCTTATATTCTCTTTGGTATTATTTAAGTGGTCTCTAACTGAATTTAAATAATGTGGTGGAGCACCATCTTGCTGAAACCACATCCTATTTCGAATTCTTCCAGGGAGATTTACCAATAATTGTGGCAGATAGTTTTCCAAAAAATGAAGATAAATAGCTCCAGTCAATGTACCATCAAAGAAATCTGGCCCTATTACATGTTCTCCAATAATTCCTCCCCAAACGTTTATAGACCATCTGTGTTGGTTATCAACTTGCATAAAAAAGTGAGGATTTTCCGAAGCATAATAATGGACATTGTGCCTATTAACAAATCAATTTTTATGTAAAGTTGCCTCATCAGTGAATGAAACATTATTGAAGAAGTTGACATCAACTTGCATTTTACCTCTGGCCCAATTACAAAATTGTAGGCGCTTTTGAAAATCGTCATCAGATAATTCCTGGTGCATTTGAATATGATATGCATGCAACTTATTTGTTTTTAAGATTCGACCCACAGACCGTCTACTTATTCCTACTACTCTTTGACTAACATGAGGATTTTCAACTGTTGCCAGCACCACAGAAAACTCATTTTCTTCGTTCACAACACGTTTTATTCTTTCACTTTTTTTTATACTCGACATTTCCAGTTTCCAGAAATCTATCGAGAAGGTTTTGGAAGCTGCTAACATCAGGAAGGCTTCTTTCAGGATAACGTTGGTGATAAATTCTATTGGCAAGTAAACAATTTCTGTCTGACTCGTCCAAAACAAAAGTCATGTCTACAAGTTCCGCTTTATTAAAATTCATATTGTAAAATTCCAAATATTTTAAATTCAATACAAATTGTAACTAACGACCGATAAGTGTGATAAATGCTCCTTTGTACATGACAATTTATACCAAACTGAGGTTTTTTCTAATGAATTATTTGAGGGAACCTCTTTTTTTAAGTTTATTCTTGAATTTGACACTTATTTATTTATAAAACGAAAATGGTTGCAATTAGCCATAGGGAAGTACTTACAACAAATATTCGTTTTTCATGTTTACATCACATCGTTGAAAAATATACAGGGTGTTCCATTTGAAAAAATTGAAAAAATTCAATTTAAAAAGTTCTTAATTGAATACTAATTTTTGGCCACCCTGTACATTTTTAGGAAATGAAATTGATTCAAAAACATTAATTAGATGTCTCGTAACTGGTATTCACATAAGTTTTTCTTAAAACTCTTGTGACTGTGGTGATTTTTTTAATATCCATCTGCAGATGGCATTATTTCAACAAAAAAATTCATTATATCAAAGTGGTTGGGAGATAGCCAATAATAATATAGGAATGAATAGAGCCTAGAAAGAGGCTTCAAAAAATGTATTGATATACAATCCCATTTAAAAAAAAGGCACTTGGTCCTGTAATTTCGTCTTGGCTCGCCCTGTATGTTCGAAAATAATTTCCAGTTATAGACTTTTTTAATCTAGTTTACTTGCAATTTTTTAAAAAATTTCTAGCTTCGTAGAACTCGAGATAACGAGGTCCGACGCACTACTGCCCCACCCTGTATATATTAGTCATATGCACATATATTAACAAGACTGTAATTTTAGAAAATCAGATAAAACACAAATATGAAACTAGAAACAAACAAAATGGTAATACAGAATTACTAGATGTAAAAAAAAAACATCTATCTGAGATCCATAAATTATTTTGCACCAAAAGTTTACAATATCCTACCTCTAAATATAAAGAAAATAAAAATAAAAAGAAATTCCGTTATGAGAGCCAAGCATTTATTAAAAATAATTACGAAAAATTTTCTCTATTACTATAAAACATCTAAAATTCATCAAAATAATTGTAAGCTTATTTTATCTCTTCTCTTCATGAAATTTCATCACATTCAAAATCAAATTTATAGTTATAATTAGATTTGTAAGTATAGATAAGCCTGTAATAGTATTATAGTTACATACACAAATTAACCAAAGAAAAACTGTATGCTATGTCTAGCACATACAAACATCTTGAATGTTTAGGTGCTATATTAACCAAATAACTTTAGCTAAAATATAAAACTCTGTGCAATGAACTAATAAGTGTAATGTAAGATAATTAAATTAAATAAATAAATAAATAAATAAATTAAATTTACTATACTATATAAAACAGTGTAGAACAAGTCACAGAAATTCAAAGATTGAAAGTGTGTATGCTCCTGTGAATATATTGGAAGAGTTGTGTATCCATGTTGAAAATGCAGCAGAAACAATTCGACAACATTCAGAAGTGTTTGACTGAATACATAAAAACTGTAAAATAATAGCACAGACCTGCATAAGAATTATGGGACGCCAAATCAAAGATTTACTCTAGATGACACTGATGAAATACATAGGATGTAAGTACCTATTTGTAAAATAATTCATATTTACTTCTATTTTTTTTTTTTTCAAAGATAAATTATTAAAACATATAATTTTTTCGGCAACCGTCCAGAAAGTAATCACTTCCGAACACTTTTCTTTTCAGAAAGTAGCTCTTTTACGGCCTAGTCCGGGAAGAATATACCTCCCAGACTAGGCCGTAAAAGAGCTACTTTCTCAAAGGAAAAGTGTCCAGGAAATAATCGCAATATACAAAACATGCCAGATGAAATGTTTTACGCTGCGACTCAGGCTACCATGCAGTTATTGCCCAACAAGTCAAAACAGAGGTATGGGCATAGAGTAAGTGTCTTAATATGTGGTATTAGTTTGCAATATAAAAGATTTAACTAGTTTATGTCAACTTGTTTATTCGAGACGGTTATGCCGAAAAAATAATGTATGAAACTCATCCAGAAAGTGGTTTTTCTGGAGTTGCAGACTTTCTGCACTCGCCTATGGCTTGCGCCGAAATCTTGTCTACTCGTCCAGAAAAATATCACTTTCCGGACTTATTACGTAAATATTTATTATTTCAATATTTTATTTTGTTGCACTTAAAAACCAATAAAAATAAAAATCCAATAATAATTGTATGAATGCTGGCAACTTGCCTTGATTAGCAAGCACTACAATGAGGGGTACCATTTTTTAGGCTCACCAGTTGGCGCCACTGGCGAATAAGGTAGAGAGTAGTAAGGCGAACATATTGTTACGTGTTTGCTATCCACACAAACACCTCTGCTCGTAGATTCGTTGATTGAAAGTCCAGGTAACACTAAATCACTACTTTATTTACTAATTAACAATTAATAACAATAGATTAATTAATGTCTTAACTATGATCACAACTGAACACTTATAAGTCTCTTTCTTATTGCTTCTTCACTCGTTCACGTTCAACTTAAGATTAAATCTCGGCCCACCGTGCGTCTTATTTATACATCCATTGACCCAATCTAGAGCACTCCAGAATATTCCCGGCCGTTCGTGTACAATTCCAGCCTAATCTAACCAGTCAACACAGTCCAGTGGCGTAACACTGCCCCTCCTTAAGCCTGAACGTCCCGATCAGGCAATTCATTGTTCCCTGCATACTTGGCTAGTCTCTCTATATGCACCACCTTCATCTTGGATTTTGGACTTTGCTGAATTCTATATACAACGTCGTTTAGTCTGGTGACAACAGTGTAAGGACCTTCCCAGGGTGGGTGAAGCTTCGGGGATCTGCCTTTCTTTCGTTGTGGGTTATATAGCCAAACCAAATCTCCAGCTTGGAACCCTCCTGAATTCGCCTTAAGATCATAACGAGCCTTCATGCGATCACTTGCTATGGCAATTCGGTCTCGTACCAGCTCATGGATATTCCTTAGCCGTTCACCTACTTCATCGGCGTAGTCATTTATGGAAAATCGCTCCTCATCTGGTGTGCCAAATACCAAGTCACATGGCAGTCTAATCTCACGTCCAAACATCACGCGAGCTGGCGTCTGTTTTGTTGTTTCATGAATGGAGGCCCTGTAGGCCATAAGGAAAAGAGGTAAATGACGGTCCCAATCTCTCTGATGTTTCTCAACCACTTTGGATAGGTGCTCCTCCATGGTTTTATTATATCTCTCCACCATTCCGTCTGATTGTGGATGTAGGGCTGTTGTTCTTGTCTTATGAATTCCCAGTAAGCGACACATCTTCTGAAATACCCCTGATTCAAAGTTTCTTCCTTGATCCGAATGCAATTCTAGGGGCACGCCAAATCGACATACTAGATTATCTACCAGAGCTTGTGCGACAGTGGCTGCTTCTTGGTTGGGTATGGCATAAGCTTCAGGCCACTTAGTGAAATAATCCATGGCAACTAAGATGTATTTATTCCCATCATCTGTCACGGGGAATGGACCAGCTACATCGATCGCAATTCGCTCAAAAGGAACCCCTACGTTATATTGTTTCATTTGGCCCTTACTTCTTGTCCGTGGTCCCTTACTTGCCGCACAAACTTCACATTTGCGGCACCAAGCTTCCACATCTTGGCGGCTGTTCACCCAGTAGAATCGTTCGCGTACTTTAGTGAGAGTTTTGTTGATGCCAAAATGTCCGCCAGATGTTCCATTATGCACTTCCTGGAGTACCTTTGGTATGCGACACCTGGGAATTACCAATCTCAAAGTAATTTCCTTCCCGTCTGGACTTTCCCAAGCTCTTTTCAACAGGCCATCCTCTACTCTAAGGGAATCCCATTGTGCCCACAAAGCCTTCAGTCCCACTGCCTTGTCTGAAATGTCCTTCCAGCCTGGTCGGGCTCCTCTTTCTTTCCATTCCAGAATAGGACCAGTTTCTTGATCTTTTTAACTGCTCTTCTCTTAATGTCTGTCTTGTCCAATCGTTAGGAACATCAATTTTAACGGTGTTTACAATTATTATCCCTTGTTGTTTTTCCACCCGGTGGCAGTGCTTGCAGTCTTCCCGACAGGGTCTTCTGGAGAGAGCGTCTGCATTTCTATGGGATTTTCCAGGACGATGTTCGATTTTAAAATCGTATTGCTGCAGTTTTTCTATCCAACGAGCTAGTTGGCCTTCCGGAGTCTTCAATTGTAATAACCACTTTAATGCAGCATGGTCGGTCCGAACTTTAAAATGTTGTCCATATAGGTATTTGTGAAAATGGTCTATGGACTTGACAATGGCCAGTAGTTCCTTCCGTGTCACACAATAGTTACGTTCTGGCTTCGACAACGTCTTGCTGAAGTATTCAATTACTTTTTCCTGTCCATTTTGAATTTGGGAAAGAACACATCCAAGTCCAGAATTACTGGCATCTGTGTCTAATACGTAGAGGCCTTTCCGTTCTGGGTATGAAAGAACCGGACTCGAACACAGTGCTGATTTCAGTGTTCTGAATGATGTTTCGCACTCTTGTGTCCATTGGTACTGAACCTTCTCTTCTGTAAGCCGATGTAGTGGCTTCGCAATATCAGCAAATCGTTCCACAAATCGTCTGTAGTAAGTGCATAGGCCAAGGAAGCTTCTTACTTCGTGAACATTTGAAGGCCTCGGCCAATCTCGTACTGAAGAAATCTTATCTGGGTCTGTTCTTATCCCCTCCGAAGACACGACATGTCCTAGGAATTTTACCTCTTTCTGGAACATTAAGCACTTTTTGGGATTTAATTTCAGGTGTGCATTTTTAATTCTTCCAAACACTTCTTGAAGGTTCTTCAAATGCTCCTTAAAATCCCGTCCCATAACCATCACATCATCAAGATAAACTAGACATGTCTTCCAAGTTAGTCCTCGTAGTACCAGTTCCATCAGTCTTTCAAAAGTCGCTGGCGCATTGCACAGGCCGAAAGGCATCACAGTGAATTGATAAAGGCCACTTCCTGTCGAAAAGGCTGTCTTATCTTTGTCATCTGGATGAAGTCCCACTTGCCAATATCCACTTCGGAGATCTAGAGTGGAAAACCACTGTGAACCTGCCAGCGTACTTAGTGTGTCATCAATTCGGGGTAAAGGATAGCTGTCTTTTCTTGTGACGTCATTCAGCTTCCTGTAGTCGACACAGAATCTTAAAGTTCCATCTTTCTTAGCAACCAAAACTACTGGCGACGACCAAGGACTGGTTGATTCCTCAATAACTCCGTCTTTAAGCATCTTCTGTAACATTGCGGAAGCCTCTTCTTGTTTTGCTAATGGGAGCCTCCTAGGTGGTTGACGAATAGGAGCTGATTCACCAGTATTTATCCGATGTTGCACTATGTTGGTCTTTGTAAGAGCTTCTGTGTCCTTTGCAAATACTGTACTTTCCTTCTGCAAGAATTTTAAAGCTTCTCTATGTTCATCTGGAGTTAAATGTTCTAACTGGGCATTTAACATCCTTACAACTTCTTGGTCCATATCTGTAGACGAAGCTCCAAAGATTTGTTCTTCACATCTCGCAATCCATGTGACTGGTTCATAGGTGCCAATTGCTTCGCCTTCTTTGAACGTCACTGAGTGTGAATTTAGGTTAACCACTCTAATCGGTATATTGTCTGTCATTTTAATTGAGTCGTCCCTCTCAACGAGGCCAAAGCGGTATCCCACAGAATTTTCCTCCAGGACGGCCTCAATTACTTCCTCTGTTCGTGCAGGAATGTTTACTGTCCTCGAAGTTAGTAGCCTGATATTATGGAATTTTTCACCTGCCGTTGAAAGAATAATTTCTTCATTTCCAATCTTGAGAACTCGTTCTCCAACATCAAGTACAAATCCATATTTTTCCATAACGTCTAATCCTAAAATGAAGTCATCTGTAATGTCAGCTACGATAACTTGGTGTTTAAAACATAAGCGGCCAATCTGCACCTCCATGTCGACTTCCCCATGAACCGCCGCCCTATCTCCCGTAGCTGTCCGGATGACTAATCCATTCTGTTCTTTATTTACTTTGATACCCGTTATGAATCCTGCCCGTACTATTGATGACGTAGCTCCTGTGTCGATTGTGAACACACATTTCTTCTTATTTACATAACCCTCCAACAACAGACTACTTTGAACTCTTCGAAGTTGGGAAACTTTTATTTCTCGGGGGTCACAACATTTCTTGGCCAGCGCAGCCCCCAAATTGCCAGCCATCTTTAGTTTTCCTGTAGCTCCTCAACCACAGCAGCATTTACCCTTTCTGGGCTGCGTTGACGACAGTTTCTCTTGATATGGCCCACTTTGCCACACCTATAACAACGGATGCCTCCATTCGGCCTCCCACTATTTTGTTGTTGGTCTTGTCTCTGCTGGGAGTTCGATTTTGTCAGTAGTTGGGTGATCATCTTGTGTAGATCAGATATCAGATTTTGTGTTGTGTTGTCTGGCTTGTCTTCCTCCACACTCACAGCTCGTACTCTCTGATTTGATTGGGTGGTATCCTTATAGGCAGCCTCAATCTCCAGTGCATGTACTAAAGCCTCACTACTAAGCTTATGCCTGGCCAACTTAAGAATTCGCCTAACTTCCTGATCCTTTACTCCATCAATAAATGTGCTAACTGCTAACTGTTGTTGAAATTCCATTGGTGCATCAGGATAGGCTAGATGGGCTAATCTTTCTACCGCAGCTTCGAACTCCTGGAGGCTTTCTCCACCTCGTTGTCTGCGTGATTTGAGCTGAGCCTGATATACTTGGGCGAGATGTTGGTCGCCATATCTTAGTTCTAACGCTGCCTCCAAAATGCTAAAGTTTTGTTGCTGTGCGGCAGGAATTGTTTGGAGCAGGTCTAATGCTTGGCCCCTTAGTGCTAATACCAATGCTGTTGCCTTTTCCTCATCGTTCCAGTTATTTGAACGTGCAGCTGCCTCAAACTGTCTCTTATAAGTTGACCATGAACTTTGACCGTCGAAGGAAGGTGGTTGTAATCTAGCACCAGACGACAGTACTAATTGGCCTCCCTTCTCTCTTAATTGGTGTTTCAACCGGGCTATCTCCCCTTCAACTTCACCGACTTTTCCTTTAACTTCAGTTATTTCTCCCTCAAACTTTCTTCTAACTTCTATGACTTCTCCTTTAACTTCCATGACTTGTCCTTCGACTTCACAGACTTTCCCTGCGACTTCAGTGACTTTTTCGATAACATCTCCTTTAAATTTTTCAGTGAGGGAGAAAATAGCTGCTTGCTGTTCATCTAGGCTTCTTTTGAAATCTTCTCTTTCCTCGACTCGCCATTTTTCTTGTTCTTCAAACATTTTTCTTAATTCTTCCTGGTGTTCCTTTCTTTGCTCTTCCTTTTCTTCCTGTCGTCTTCTCTCTTGTTCTTCTTTTTCTTCTTGTCGTCTTCTTTCTTGTTCTTCTTTGTCTTCCTGTCGCTTTCTTTCTTGATCTTCCATAATTTTCCTTTGTTCTTCTTTTCTTCCTGTCGTCTTCTCTCTTGATCTTCCATAATCTTCCTTTGTTCTTCCATTTGTTGCACCAATGCTGCAAGTAAGTCTTGTGTTTGTTTCTCCGCCATGCTTCTTGTTGTTGGCATTAACACACGACACGTAAATCAGTTCAAAATAAAGTTTAT
The DNA here is from genome assembly GCA_029963845.1 of Rhamnusium bicolor. Lineage (NCBI taxonomy): Eukaryota > Metazoa > Arthropoda > Insecta > Coleoptera > Cerambycidae > Rhamnusium > Rhamnusium bicolor. The sequence goes on along the minus strand of JANEYF010005049.1, from coordinate 180,905 downwards.
TACACTATAAAATCCGTAAAATGTTGATATCACGTCAATTTTAATAATGGAATGTTCCAGAAAAATCTCGAAACAGCACTAGAAAGTCTTATTTAGAGTCTATACTTCTTTTGTGTTGACAAAAGTCACTTCTCTTCACTAATTGTGCAATGGAATGTTCGAGAATTTTCACGAAATATCACTAATAAATCTTGTTTTGAGTCTATAACACGTTCTCGTTAACACAATTCACGTATCTTCTGTAGTTTCCAAATAGAATGTTCTAGAATTTTCCCGAAATTGCACTAGTAGTCCTTTTTCTCAGTCTACAACACGTTATTACTAGCGGCACTCGCGTATTTGCAACTATTTCTAAATCGAATGTTCTAGAAACTTCTCGAAATCCACTTTAAAGTCACTATTCAGTCCAGAAATAGTCCTCCAAACACTGTCCAGTAGCTTAATTCTCCGTGTTACCACTAATTTCTGAGAAGAACACTGTAGAACCTTTTCGAATATTCCAGAAATTTCTCTTCCAATCCACTTCCGACACCAAATTGTTACGTGTTTGCTATCCACACAAACACCTCTGCTCGTAGATTCGTTGATTGAAAGTCCAGGTAACACTAAATCACTACTTTATTTACTAATTAACAATTAATAACAATAGATTAATTAATGTCTTAACTATGATCACAACTGAACACTTATAAGTCTCTTTCTTATTGCTTCTTCACTCGTTCACGTTCAACTTAAGATTAAATCTCGGCCCACCGTGCGTCTTATTTATACATCCATTGACCCAATCTAGAGCACTCCAGAATATTCCCGGCCGTTCGTGTACAATTCCAGCCTAATCTAACCAGTCAACACAGTCCAGTGGCGTAACAATATGTTTCCGAGAGACAAAGCTTGCCTAAGAGTGGTCAGTAGCGATTTGCAGGGATAACTTTACTTCTTCGAAACATTCGTGTGTTGGTAAGAAACATTTTAATTCTGACAATTATGGGTTACCAAAGGAACCTACTACAGAAAATCGTCAATAGGCCTGCTAATGAACGCAGTGGAGGGTCCACAAGGACCCACTCACAATAACCTAACCTAACCTATGCACATTTGTTGTTTTCATCATGCTCATGCTTGATATAACCTAACCTTAATGACGTAAGACACCTCTGATAAGTACAATAATTTCCCTAATGAACAATTACTACTTTCCAACAAAATTATTATTTCTATTGTAGTCTTAAAGTTTGTGAATAGAAATACAGAACTTAAAACTTCATAATAATGCATACTTTTGACAAATCTGTCCTAGCAAAAACACTTACCTCTGAAGTTGCTGTTCTTTAGGCCCGCTTAATTTTGCACTTCTTTTTATTAGATCTGCTTTTAAAGTACTTACATTCATCGACCCGTACCGTACATCTCCCATATTTCATCAGCAGCATCACAAATTTCATAAAAATGACTAAAAACCCGCGTTAAAAAGCCATAATAAACATTAACTTTCAGTGACATTTGAAATTTCTGTACCTTACCCTACACTAGCGCCTCTCGTGGTGAATTCAAGCATGGTAGCCCTCATTACGTCGATATTTCTGTGAGATAATGTTTAAAGTTATCCAGTAACCACTAAATTTTTTGTGGTTGGAAACCGGACAAATTAATAGTGTTAGGCATCGATATATTTTGTTCAATTATTTCTTTTTTATTTAACAATAGATCAAATGTTTTTCTTTTTTTGTTAAAAAAAATTAATACTCTGTATATAAACCAATATTTTAAATATAAACCAGATAATGCTGTAATAAAATTGTGAAATGCTCCTAATATTATTTATTTGAGATACAATACTGTTACGCCACTGGACTGTTTAGACTGGTTAGATGAGACTGGAATTTTACACACCAGCCGTGAATATTCTGGAATGCCCTAGACCGTGTGAACGGATGTATAAATAAGACACACGGTGGGCCGAGCCTCAGTCTTAAGTTGAACGTGAACGAGTAAAGAAATAAAAAAAAGAGACTTATAAGTGTTCAAGTGTGATTATAGTTAAGACAGTAATTAATTTATTGTTGTTAATTGTTAATTAATAAATAAAGTAGTAAATAAGTGTTACGTGGACTTTCAATCAACGAATCTACGAGTATAGGTGTTTGTGTGGATAGCAAACATGTGACAATACTCTTTTTGCAAGCGAGTTTCTTGTATTTATTATTGTGAATTAAGTTATGTTGGTTGTTTTAAGTATTGGTTATAAAGTTTATTTTCAATTAATGAGTATTTCCCTTCATTTTTTATAAAATTGATTCAAATAAAATTTGCAAAATTATTTTGGATGCCTAAATATTACAATTTTTCAGCATTTTTTTTAATATTTATATAATAAAGTCTGTTCACTTAAACTTTGCAGTGGTGGGTTGGACTTAGTGAGCCCGATTTACAATGAGGAAAGTAGGAGGTGTATTGTAAATTGCTTATTTCCAGGCGTAAAAAAATATTTCAAGGCATTAGAATTAAGATAAATGCGTTTTAGGTTTATTGAATCAGTGGGAAAATATTTCAACAGAGTACATACGTAATTTATTTCAATAACAAGAAATGCCTTTTATTGGTTACCAGTGTGAAAAGAACAAAATAACAAAAATAAAATTGACATAGGTATTTTCTTTAAAGTTTTGAAAAAGAAACTAAAATGACTGGTTACGTCGAAATAAGAACATCCTAATTTAATGAAAAATTTCGATTTAGCTATAAGAAAGCCAAATTTCTGTTACTTTTTATTTTGTGTACCCATAAGAAATAATGTCAGAAATAAAACCATTTTAAATTCTACCTGCTTTAGAGCGGACCAGAGCATTTAGTATTACTGACCTGTGTAAAAAAAAGTGATTAAAATATACACCATATTATACTCCGTTCATTCATATGAGCACATAAAAAACTGTTTACCTGGGCTCGCAGAGCGACCCTTTGTCGACCGTCAGTCTTGTGTAGTTCTCTAGCATAGGCGCACAGGCATTATAAATGTACAAAATGTATTTATATAATACCGCGCTTCTGTGCTAAAATTTTTTGTGCTAAGTTAAGATGAAATAAGTTTATATCTACAACAAAAATCCTCATTTCGTTAAGATCTTTCGACTGTTAAAATTTTCGCTATTAAAACTGAGTCACCTCGTATAAAAAAAAAAAACAATTTAAAAAACACTAAATCATTAAAACATCAAATACCGTACCGATTATTATTATAAAATCTATCAATAAGCAATATCAATAAAGGTAAATAATTTAATATAAACATTACACAATATATAAGTTAAATTATAAAACATACAAATGTCCAACTACTATCGATCGATGCCTATGAAATAAAATAAACAATGAAAATTTAATTAAGCGCTATCAGAACTTTGCACTTGTGTATATCTGCCTGCCGTATGCACCAATCCTCAGCGCGCATTTTGTTCCCTATCCTTGCTAACGCTGCAAAGCTTATGTGAACAGACAACGGACAATGTTTACTATTCTGTAAATGAATATTTAAGTAATTAAATTTCATATGATTTCTGTTTGTTTTTATTTATATACACAATAATTTTATTTATACACATTAGTAAGATATATTTTGTAATTATTAAAATTAAATATATTATACTATACTGTGATGTCCCATATATATTTATATGTGTGTATATGTATTGTCTGTAATTTTTTGACTTGCCATATGTAAATATTATGTATGCAAATTTTGGTCAAATCATTCATTCATTTAAAACTACTAACTAGTTCATTTCATTTTAGTTTATCTACCAGTGCGTTTTTATATTTATTTTGGTGTAATATATTTTAGGACCATATTGTACCTTTTACATACAATACTGTTTTAAATGTTTGTTTGTTTGTTAAATGTTAACATTGTAATGTTTTATATTTATTTTTTTAATGAAAAAGACCAAAAAATTTTTTTGATTTTAATATTGTATCATTTCAGTTTTACTCTATTTTTTAACATGTTTGACGTGCCAAATGTACAAATTTTGTATTTATGATTGGTAAATAAATCTATCTATCTATCTATCTATCTTTCAAATGAAGTTACAGAACTGACTGTTGATTATTGTCGATAATAATTTACTAAAAACTATACTTACCAGAAAAATTATGCAACATTGAAGCTAGCGCTAAAATGGTACAACTCATTAGCTGCGGTGTCCCAGCCAATCCTGCTATAACCATCGTAATGAATTCCTGAATTTGATTGTGCTTCATCAGAGTATTTCCAATTGTATTTAAAATTTCATATGCAATCTCTCTACATTTTTCATTAATATCTTTGCAGCACAACACAGCCTCTGGTATAACGGATTTAATTAACTTGCTCTCGTGATCCAATTGTGGTTGTGCCTTAATCAAATAATTCAAACATCTCAATCGAGCACCTTTACTAGACACAGCAGCAGTATTCAATGTTTTCATTAACAGTCTCTGTACTTCCTTTCTATTATTTTTGATAAATTCTTTACACCCTTCTGAGTCGCTTCCACAAATTTCTTCAAGTATTCTATAGGCCTTTTTTTGTTCTTTATTATTTTTTATTTCTGGTAAACATTTAACACACTGCTGATACAGAATGTTGACATTTTCACTATTCTGATATGGAACCAATGCACGAATTAAATCTAGTATGCTCTCTTTGATGAAATGATCCTCTGGTTCATCTGAGGAACTGTTCAATCGCTCGATTGCATGACTAAATAGTTGTTGATTTAATTGTGGTCTTGCAATAGATAGATACAGCTAAAACATAATTTTAATTAAGAAGTTCTCGATAAGAAAACTCTGGTACAAGACAACAAGGCACTTATTATACTTCAGGGTTGTAGGTTGTAAGACAAGGACATGGACATTTATGGACATGATGCAATAATAAATTTTCAAACATTTTTTAATGTGACCGAAATATTCGCAATTTTTCGGTGTTAAACGGTAACATAACCAGATAACCACATAACCTATAAACCGAAATTAATAAAATATAATCATAACAAGATAAACAAAGAAGAATAATATGGCAATATTTTGAAAAAACTGGGACAGAAAAAACCACACACTTTTGCATATTCTGTAAAAAAAAGTTTAATAAATTTTACAAATGTCCGAGTCATATCTGGACACATACCCAGACATGACACGAAAATTAAATGTCCAGACCTTGGTCAAGGCATCCTACAACCCTGTATACTCTATATGGAAACGTAGAGTATAACTCCTTTTACATAGTGTCACAAAACAGTATGGATTGAATATGTTTACAAGCAATAGTGGTGCATGTTGTTGCATAAATGGGGTGATTATACCCACTTCACTTATGGATAAGCCAAATAATAATAATAATAATATGAAAAAAAGTGCACAATTTGAGTGGGAATATGTAGCATGTGGTTAAAATGTTTGGATTATGAAGGGCATTTAGGACTATACGTAGATTATAGTACTGTTTGTGAGAGTACCTTTATTAGGTTGTATATTCTTACACTTACAGTACCTTGCTTATACAATGTGATAATTATAGACAGAGATCCAGAATGTCTGACAGTGACGTCAGCAAAGAATGACACGAAAGTAATTAAATCTGATTTCTGTTTTATCAAAATCTATTCTTAAACCTGTCATGCATACCAAATCGAGTTGCCAATTTTGTATAAAGAAATGTATGTAAGCGGCACAGAAAAAATCTTTATGAAGTGGCATAATCAATGATTCTCGATGTCTCTGTATTAATGACAATATATCAAATTGGAAATATCCACTGCTATAATGCACAAAATAAATGCTTGTATTGAGTATCAAATTGATAATACAAAACCGGATAAATTTTGCTCCAAACTACCACCAAAAATTAAGGATTTACCGTTCAAATCATTTTACTAAACAACATTCGATTTTTATAACTCACTATTTAATAATAATAAAAAAATGCCGTATATTTAATTTTACATATTTAAATTATCTGTGATGACATGTTTGATGTCACCAATAAATATACATTACTTAACAGTAACAAGTGTGAATTATATCCAACAACTTACCTTAATAGTATCTAAGGCTGCAAGCCTTTGTCCTTCTTCATCAGTACCAATTGGTTTAGTAGTATATACGTTAAACAAAATTGGAAGGTAGTTCTTGTCAAATCTAGTTAATTCTTCCAAATCATCTACATTGTGACTTTCCTTTGCACTTGAAATAAGTTTTCGTAAAGATGCCATTATGGCCAGTCTTAGTTCCTTTTTGTCAGATATTGCCGTACCTAATACTTTGGCTATAGTCTATAAACAAATTATAATATTTAATAAGGCGATGGTCTCTTATAAATGGAAAAAATATTTTCATAATTAGTGGTTAGTTGAATTTTCCATTTCCGAAAATTTTCCCAATGAATTTTCCAAAATTGAAAATTTCCGATATTTGAATTTAGGCAAATTTTACAAATCACATGTCAATGACATAAATCAAACCACAAAATGTGACACTAGAACCCTTTTGAGGACTTGTTTGCACCCTGTCGTCGATATGTGTATAGAAACAAAACGAATGCAATCGTTCTGTTATATCCACAAGGAAATAACCATCTGTAGCAACTTAAATAAGATTTTCTGTTCAGTACTGTACTATTTCTGATTTACTCTGGCAAAGGAATATCATAGGATGTGATGGAAAATGTTGACAAGCTGTGCAGAAACTACGATAAATTTGATTATGTGATAATCCTACCTAGTATAAAAAATCTGCTAAATGGACACAAAGTTGATTTTGAAAAGTTAAGAAGCACTCTAAATACTCTACACAACACCAATGTTATCTTTGTAGGTGCAGTGTATTGTGGAAATCGGCATGTTTTAAATAATTTTATATTCAAAATGAATTTCAAATTGTATGATGAGGCAACAAAACTCAACCACGTCAAATACATAGACTCCAACGAAATATTAAAACAACTCAACATTGTGAACTACCAAAATGAATGGTAATTCGGGCAAAGACCGCTATCTTCAAGTATATCTATCACACAATGAATATAAAGTGGAACAAATACATCAACGCATCGAACTTAACATATATTAACACATATACAATCAATACAAAGAGATATGAACCAATAATGAGTACAGATGATAATTTATCAGAGAATGTAATTTACTACAAATGATGGAAATTTTTTATACACCAGATTGAATCAACTTCAAGTAGAAATTTAAAACAAAATAGTGACGATAAGTTAAAGAACTTAAATAAAAGTATTAAGAACGAAAAAGTAAAAGTTTACCATCAAAATGTAAAGTGTATTTCAAACTGTATAAACAACCTAGAATCATTTCTACAAGATCAAGACAAAATAGCCTTTATTGGTTTGATGGAACATTGGCAATGTAGTGAAAGTATAAATTCATTTCAAATTGAAAATTACAATCTCGTAACTGCTTGCTGTGGACCTAAAAAAATGCACATGGAGGTGCTGTTCTCTACGCCTTAAAAAAATATATATCATGCCTATAGTTAGGCATGATATAAATGAAATCTCTGAACCTTATATCTTGTTTGCAAAATTTTTTTATGTTACTGTAAATTAGAATAAATCTTTTAAAGTTTTTTAAATGTGTTTTATATAGTTCAATAACGATTTCTCAAAATGTTTCAATCACTTTTTACAAGAACACCATACTATTTAGTTACAGGCTAAATTCATGGAGCTGGTCTGTGAGGCCACGACTTTCATTTTTCCATATAAAAAGCGCATCTACCTCACATGGTGCTCAAATAAGTATTTGGCAATGTAAGCAAAAAGGGGCTGGCTGGCAGTCAACCTGTTAAAGAGGGCCATAATTCAATACAGTAATTAAAAAATATATATTGTAACTAAAATATTGTTTTTTTTTTGTAATTTCTACTGATTATTGAATTTAGCCTTCTTTAAATTCAATGCACTTTTTTCAAAAAAATTATTGTCAAAAGGTGGCATTACAATAGAGAATCTCGACGTTCGAGCGATTTTTTGAAATTTAATCAGTACTTTTCGAAAGCACTGTATGTGTCTTATTTACTTACTTTAAGACTGTCCTTAATATCTGTTGGATGATTACAAAAACATGGCAACAAGTTCCATAGTTGTAAATATAATAACTCTGAACTGTGAGCCCCAATGCCATCATTTGCTTCAGCTAACTGGGCAGACCTTCTATGACAGTAAAGTGCCAATGGTAGTATACCTTTAACAAAGTATTCCAATGTTGAACACTTTATATTTTCCTTAAGTACAGGCAGCAGCCAAGATCTGTCTATATTTAGGTCACCATTATCTTTCTGAAATATAAAAAGTGCATATTAGATAAAGTTAACAAAAATGTGGTGGCACACCGAGTTTTTCAGTTTGTAGATATCTACTTTGTCTTTCATCAAAGCTTCTAAAAACATAAAAAACTTAATAATGAAATATTAGAAAATGTATTCTAAATTTTTTTTCTAAGGCTATCTTGCCATGCATTTTAATTTTTGAGGTTAAGCCTAACCTTTCTAATATGTTCAAATATATCTATGAAGAAGTGTGCAAATATAACTTTTCAATGAAATCCACATTACTTTTTTTACATAAATTATATTTACCTTTAATGAAATGACATTCAAAACAATTTCAGGGCCCATAGATCTAATTGCAGCTCCTACAGCATGTTCTAACTCATTATTATAACTGAACTTGTATGAATCCCTAAGTTCAGCAAGAGATTTAAGCAAACCTAACAATAAATCACTACAATTTGCTCCTGCAACCTAAAAAATAAATTATTATTATTATTTACCCATAAAAACGTAAATTTCAATATTACCTCGAATATAACACTGAAAACGTGTAAAACCTGATGCCAAACTGCTGAATATTGGTAACCTAATCCTAACTCAATTGTATGAAAACATTTTTCTAATTTTGACTTGTGTTGTACAACTATTTGCCGTGAGCTACAAGCAGTAGCTAAAGCATCCTTCAATAAAACATCTAATGCGTGAGTTGCACCAGTCATGACTTCTGCTTTCTCTGATAACCACATTTGTGTTAACACATCAAATATTTTCGGTAATGCTGCACAAGCCATAGAAATATCAACACTGAAATTAAAGGTTTCATACATTAATATTTTACATAAGGAAGGTACACCGCATTAGTACATTACAAATATAGATTTTTTTACAAAATTGCACCTTTGAAATTTGCACAATGAAAAATGAATCTAAAATAAAATTTTTAAATGGTGTGATTTTATAAAAAGGCTATATTTTTTTTATGAAATTTGAAATCTGTCGATGTTTTCCATCTGATTCTGAAAAAAAAAAAATGTTTTGTGAATATGTTACAAATTGTTTAAAAAATAATCTGGGTAGCCACACAATATTTTCAACTTTATTTCACAAATTTTAATAGCAATTTTTTTTCTTCAAAATCTTCATTTAGTATTGATAGTTATGCCTTAAAGTATTGCTTGGGTAATATGCTCCAATACTAAGATATGACACAGACATATTTCCAAGTTTTACTCAAACTACTGATGCTACCCTAGATTTTTCATAGTTTGCGAGACATTTAATTAAATTCTTTGAACCTATTCTGCCATAATCAAAATAAAATTTAGACACTTTCAATTAATTATAAAGAACTGCCACCCTCTCGATTCTCCCAACTGTATAAATGGAAGAAAGAAAATCACACATTATCGTATATATTTCCAGAAATCACAAAAAAAAAAAAAACAAAAAAATGCTCCACTTTGTAATTGTTAAAGAATATTTATTTAAGAATGAATACAATTATTGAGATAATCCACTTTTTATGTTAAATATTAATACAGACGCTAACTATTTTGAGGCTCTGATTGGTGCACAGGTGCCTCTCATATGAGATTTAATAACTTTTATTATCATTTAATGTTATTAATTTTCGATTAGATAAATTACGTCTAGTCAATATTTCCCACATACATAATTCTACCGAATTTATTAATAAATTGCTTTAAAATTACAAATTAAACTATTTGTGCATAATTATAAAAACAAAAAAAATATTATAAATATTGCTATTCTCATTTAAATTATAGGTTTTAAATGTAGTTATCTTGAACCGTTTTTAAAATCAAACTGAATTAAGTTTTTTGAATTAATCAGAAACTTTAAAAGTTACTGTATTGTCATTGGTTACTAGTAATATGTTGATGAAAAACAAATAAAATAAAATCTTCAAATAAAGCAAAAACATAAAAACAATATACTTACTCAGCTAGATGTACATGTGCTTGTTGCATGACGGATACCCAAGCTATAGTAGGTTGTACATCAGATATGGCTGGTTGATATTCATATAGTGCAGATATTAATTGTGCATTTAATTTTGCTGGCATTACGGCCTTTTGCGAAGAAAATAATGCATACAAAGTTTGGAGACCACAAGAAGTTACTATAGGATAATTCAATGTCATCAAACGTAAAATTATCTCGCAACATCTCTAAAAAATATATACATTACATATACACTAATTGTACATACTAATGGTGGTTCATCCTGATTATTCAGCTATTTTTTGCATACCTTGTATCCTATGGCAATCTCTCCATGAATCCGTAACTATGTATTCATGTGCGATCAGCTAAAGCTAATGAAACATTAAGGTTGCATTTTCACCAGATATCCAACTTACATGAATAAATCACTATTAAAATTTTTATGTTAGTAATACTGAAAAACGAAAACATTCCGTTTATTCTAAATACCATATAAATTTACTATATAAAATTACAGGCAATACTGACGTGTATTTTTTTTAACCTAGAAAATACTATTATTTAGTTTCATAAAATGACACCAAATAAAATATTTGTATTTTCTGGGATCAAAAAAAGAATATGCATCATTATTGCCTGTAGTTTTATATATTAAATCTATACGGCATTTAGAATGAATCAAACGTTTTTTGTTCTTCGATATTACCAACAGAAAAATTTTAACAGTGATTTAAAGCTAGCCTGATGATGAGGGAGTGCTAACATTGCCTTAAAAGCATTTTATACAAAAGATAAAATCGTTACTTTTAACATTGTATGATACGGAAGGAATGATTTTGTTAATTTCATGTTAAAATGTTTTGTTGTAGTTGTATTATATTTTTTAGCCACCAAAAGACCTCAAGGAAAAACCACCACATTGCTAGACTATAAATAATCATCTCACCTTTATATGAACTTTTGAAAAATAAGAAATCGTTTCCTTCAATAAACCCAAAGTATGTAAAATTGTTGTTTGTCCAGCCTGTACTGATGTAACGAGTACAGTACCTGAATTTCCACCTAAACACGTATTTAAAGTTTGTTCACAGAATTCAGCAACCTTATCTGCAGCTGGATTTGAAGCATTTTCTTGAGCAAAACAACTTGCATTAATAACAACTGTGACGGCATGTTGTGCAGCCTTCCTCCACTAGAATAAAATTAATAATGCATAAACTACAGAAATGTACTTTTTAATAAAATACAAACTTTTGGTTTTGAATGTATACAAAATGGATTTAAAATTGCATTAAATATTTGACCAGTTGATCCATTACTCCATATTGCCAATTCTTGAGTTCTTAATAAACTTGCTAGTATACCAAAAATAGATTTAATTATTGTGTTGTTTTCAGAATTTGAATAATCACTTAAAATATGTAACATTTTTATTGTGACATCATCAAAATTCAACTTTAACACACTCTCGGGTACAGTTTTGACACCCATATTTAACAGTGAAAGAACCGCCGTAATCTGATCTTCATTTTTATCTTCGGCATTATATACTTGTTCTAATGTTGTTATCTAGAATAATAATTAATAATATGAAGCTGTAAAGGCTTTCAATGTCAAAATTACCAAAGTACAATAATATTCTGTAGGTGATTCAGATCCACCATTTTCTTTGATAACCTCTGTAATAGCTGCTAAAACTGCCAACATTTCTTTATGTAATGCAGAATCTGCTCGAAAAACTTTTAAGAATCTATTAAAAGACATAACACTACAATCTGACCAATCTGATGCAAAAGACTGCATAGTTTGATAGGATGAATAAGATCCCAAGGAAGATTGGACATCCTCTTCCATTTTACTAATTTCCACTTGCTTAGGGGCAAAAGACTGTACCGCATCATGTCGTCGTAAAGCATCTAATGTTAATCCACTAGGACCTGGAAATAAAGTTACCACTCGGTAAAGACCACACAACATACTAAAATTTGCTCTTTGAGCTAATCGTTTTGTCTTGTGTCAGCCCATTACAACTGATGTTAATGAGTTAAGAAAAATTGTTTCTGAATTAATAAAAATAAACACTAAAATGTCAAAATCTAACCTAAATTTTCCTGAAAAAATCTCGACTTTGCTAAATCTCTATACTTTCGAGTTTCAGGGTTTGAACTAGAACTCTGTCCTTTAGGCCATCGTTTCCCTTTTGTTTGTCCCTTTAATTTGCTTCTAAACTTTCCCATTTCTTTATACAAATTTGCAAGATAATAACGCACGTGTTTGAGTATTTTGACTTGAAATTGACATCACAGAGCAGAAAAAAGAATTGACATCACAGAACAGAGAAAAGAGATTGAATAAGAAGGCAGGGGAAGGGCTTTTCTATTCATGTACCATAAAGGATATTTTTGCGACGTACCGGTTATGTAACTGTATGCAATCTTCATTTGGCAAAAGCATTGTATTAAGTCACATGACACCTTCAGTTAAATGCAAATTGTGAAACTGACAGCAAGTATTAAATATTGCAAAATGATATTTTAAAAACTAAAAGTAATGTACAGGGTGTTTACAAACTTGGGAATTATTTTTTGAGGATAAGTACATCTTGATATAATAAATCGTATAGTCATAAGAAAACCTTAAAAAAACAGAAAATAATAACTGCCCTTTCTCAACAAAATAGTGCGAACATGTTGAGAACTGCTGGAATCGAAGTCGAATGACCATCTCCCAAGACATCTCACCGTGCCGCGTGCGCGTGCCCCACAGTGTAATTGCTAATATGTGGTCACTAAACATAAGTTATAAAACAGAAAGGCTCGAAAATAAATGTGATAACCCCTTGCTTTTATCAATACCTAGTTCGCAAAACACAACTAAAGTCTGTTCACATAAGCTTTGCAGCGTTAGCCAGGATAGGGAACAAAATGCGCGCAGATGATTATGGTGTACACGGCAGGCAGATATACACAAGTGCAAAATTCCGACAGCGGTTAAATCATTTTCATTGTTTATTTTATTTCACTGGCATCGGTGGTAGTTGGACGTTTGTAGATTGTGTTTTAATATAAATTGAATTGTATTTTCGACGACTAATATTAATATGTAGGTTATAAACCTAATTGTTAATGACCAATATTAACTCAATTTTATCACCATTCCACTATTTTCTTGTGACTTGTGTAAACATTTTTTTATGTACCAACACCAATAAATGATTATTATTATTATTATATTTCTTTAACCTTACCTAAAATAATAATGTGTGTTATATTTAAGATAGACGGTCGACAAAAGGTCGATCTGCGAGTACAGGTAAACAGTTTTTTATGTGCTTATATGAATGAACGCAGTATAATATGGTGTATATTTTAATCACTTTTTTACATAGGTCAGTTCAAAATGCAGCATATTACTTTATACATATTAAGATGGAGAGAAACATAACACTGTTTAAAGCAGAAGTATGAAAATTGTGCAGCAAAAAATTTGGTCCACTCTAAAGCAGGTAGAAATTAAAATTGTTTTATTTTCTGAAGTTATTTCTTATGGGTACACAAAATAACAAGTAACGTAAGTTTTTAAGACGTTTGGCTTTCTTATAGCTAAATCGAAATTTTTTATTAAATTAGGATGTTCTTATTTCCGGGCGTGACCAGTCATTTAATTTCTTATTCAAAACTTTAAAGAAAATGTCAATTTTACCTTTGTTATACTGTTTCTTTCCACTGCTAACCAATAAAAGGCATTTCTTGTTATTGCAAATAAATTGACATATGTTCACTTTGTTGAAATATTTTTCCACTGATTCAATAAACCTAAAAGGCATTTATCTTAATTCTAATGCCTTGAAATTATTTTTTATGCCTGGTAATAAATAAGTAATCCACAATGATATATTTATTACGCCTGGAAATAAGCAATTTACAATACACTCGCTACTTTGTCCATTGTAAATTGGGCTCACTAAGTCCAACCCACCACTGCAAAGCTTAAGTGAACAGACTTTAGTACATTTTAAAATTCCGCACGCATACCTCTGGTTTAATCAGCTCAAGGTACAGTTTGCCTTAGAGAAATGAATTAGTTAATTGCAACAGAGCGTTATATCACTAGGTCAGCTTTGACAATACCCAGACTTCATTAGTATAGTCAGCACGAGTAAGGTTTTCTCTAGATTTGGATAAGAGCTTCACCGTGCCTTGTGAAGTAATGTATTAACCGTATCGCTCGATATACGTAACCAGCACGAGTAAAGTTTTTCTCTAGATCTGTGATAAGGCCTCACCGTGCCTCGTGAAGTAATGTATTAACCATATCGTTCGATATATGTAACCTACACAATAAGGTTTTCCTCTAGATCTGTGATAAAGAGCCTCACCGTGCCTCGTGAAATAATGTATTAACCATATTGTTTGATATATGTAACCTACACGATAAGGTTTTTCTCTAGATCTGTGATAAGAGCCTCACCGTGCCTCGTGAAATAATGTATTAACCGTTCTGGTCAATATAAGTAACCAGCACGAGTAAGGTTTTTCTCTAACCAAGCGCGTGCCTCATGGTGTAACGGATTAACCGTTCCATTTGATATATGTAGTAAATAGAGACCTAAGTAGCTGATCTACAGATATAGCACATCCATGATTAGCAACCCATATATACCGTCTCTCCGTGGATTGACATCCTTCTGCTGTGGCATGCCTGTACTCCGTAATAATGAGCACCTAGACGTTTCTGCACCGCCTGCCTGCCGTAATTCCGCCTTAAGCACTAGCGACCATAGAGTCACTAACTGCTTGCCGTAGACACCAGTAACAATAGTTTTCATAACGTAGCCTTATTTGAAATCACCGAATACTTGCTTTCATAACTGCTTGTAATAATTATTTTAATATTGCCTGCTATAGTAATACCCTAGCAGTAGTCTCTGAAACTTAGCTGTATCATAACTCTTGCTTGGTTCCTAGGCTGCTTACTTGTAAATAAAAACTATTATTTACATTTCCTAATAAGGTTGTATATATACAGTGGGGCAATAGTGCGTCCAACTTCGATATATCGAGTTCTATGATAGTTAGAAACTTCATTTAAAAACATAAATAGACTAGACAAGAAAGTCTATAACTGGAAATTATTTTCGAATATACATTGTGAGCCAAGACAATTCTACAGGGTCAACTAACATTTTTTTAAACAGAATGCCATGTATATCAGAAAATTGTTTGAAACCTTTTTGTGGCCTCCTTCCGTTCCTGTATTATTATTGACTCTCCCCAACCACTTGGATGTAATGATTTTTTTTGTTGAAATTATGCCATTTACATGTGTATATTAAAAAAAAAACATCACAATTATCGATTTTAAGCAAAAATGTGTTAGTACCAGTTATAACTGTTATGAGACATCTGTGTGATGACACAGCCATTTTCACTTCCTAAAAGTATACAGGGTGGCCAAAAATAATTTTAAATTTACAACTATTTGAACTGAATGTTCTCAATTTTTTCAAATTGATGATATTTTTGGATGATGTGATGTAGAATTGAAAAACCATCATTTTTATACGTACATCCCTATGGCTATTTGTTACCATTTTCGATTTGTTGAATAACTGCAAAGTTCAGCAATAAAATTTAAAAATATTTTTTTCTTTGGTAATTTAAGAGAAGATATTTTAAAAAGTGCTCCACATGTTGTCCATTTTGATTGACACATTTGTATGTATCTTTGGAATAAAGTTTCTACTGTTCATAAAATTGCCAAGTGATACTTCTAAAAGTATTTATTATCACTTCCTTCAAATTTGGATTGTTGTTGGTGTGATGTTTTTATGGGCATCATGTAACACGCTTATTATAATACCTTCTCTTGAATTATTTAAAAAAAACCTTCATTTTTTAAATTTAAAAATCCTTTTTTGGCCAACCTGTATACTTTTAGGAAGCAAAAATGGCTGTGTCATCATACAGATCTCATAACTAGTGATACCAGCAGTAGTAGCTTTATTCTTGAAAGAATTCCAGGCCATGGGCGGCGTCTAATCGCGTATATTATAGGTTAAATGTTTTAGAATGTTTTCTTAACCGCCTCTCAAGTCACCGAAGTAACTCCCAGACAATCCTAGGTTTTCGTGTTGAGTAAAGAGAGACGAAGTCGTACAGTTTATTGTGGAGTCCGAACTACATCTAGGGCATCGTCAGTTCCCTCCCATCTTAATCCGAAACAAATTACAAATAAAATTTTCAACTTGTTCCGGGATGGATTTGAACCATTGATATTCGGTACTGAGTAAATAGCTATAAGCACTTTACCCACTCAGCTATCATCCCCTATTCGGTATTCGAAAATAATTAATTACATTAAAAAAATCATTAGTATGTCTAGTGATGTGAGTTTGGATATACGACACGGTCATAATGAAAATGATCATCATGTCATTTTGTATTGTGATGACAGAATGCCAAAATTTTCACTTGGGTCAAATGTTAATATAACGACATCATTTTCATTATAACAGTCAAAACAAGCTGATTCCTGCTATTGTCTAATATGTGACTGGAAGAAGTAGATTAATTACTGAATTAAAATGGTTACATTTTCTGAATTGTTGATTTTTTGATTGAAAATTTGGAATGTTTTGTTTTTTGATAAGGTAGCTCACACAGGGATTATTTATTAAGAATAGTACCATATACAAACGTCAGCTCAGTTGTATTTTTAAGCTGCGTTTCACCAGATATCTAATTTAAATCTATAAATCATTGTTAAAACTTTTCTGTATTAGTAATATCGAAAAACGAACATATTTAATATGTAAACATAGGCAATCAATACTGATGCGTATTTTTTCATTAATAGGAAATACGATTATTTAATTTCATAAAAATAAATGACACCAAATAAAATGTTTGTATTTCTTATTAATAAAGAAAATAGGCATCAGTATTGCCTGTAACTTTTAATATTAAATCCATATGGTATTTAAGATGAATCATGTTGTTTTCATTTTTTGTTCACATCAATAGAAAAATTTTAATAGTGATTTAAAGTTTTCTGTTGATAATTGTGTTGGCGAGGTCGTGCTAACGCCGCCTCAACTCCTTAAAATTTAAACTTCAAAAATTATTTATTTTAATTTCATTTTTAAAGACTTCAAGACACTGATATTATTTGATGGGAAAAGCATTAATTTAGGCAATGCATGTTCATTTCAAGCCAGAGGACTATAATACAAAAAGAACATAAATTTATAATAGTGATACTTTCTTTTGGGTTAAGTACCTACTCCCACAAATTAGCACAAATAGTGTAAAATGGGTTACTCATTGTACCAATTTTCAATTAATGTAATAATATGTATTATTCTGCCTAAAAAAGAACCCACAATAGCATATAAAATGAATGTAAACCAAGATTCAGCTGATCGTAGCGCCATATGTGCCATGGTGATGTTAGTTTTCAATGCCAAAATGTTCTTAAAGATGGCACTGAGAGTGCCATATTCATATTTTGATTTTGACATTTGGGAGAATACATTGGATGCATTCATCACAGTCCAACGCTTGAAGCACTATGGATTTTGCAAAGATTAAAATAAGGATAGAGTATACAAAATATTTAAAGTACTTAAGTCGCTGGATGGTGATAATTGCACGCATTATCTTCTATTAAATTAAACCACAATCTACTATTAGAACAATTTACTTATACTTTAAATAAATAGTATATTCAAGAAATATAAAATAAAAAGCAACATTTACATTTAATATATGGTTGTTTTATCCATTATTTTATTAATAAAAAAAGATTATAAAGTATTGACAATATACTAGACTAAACAAAACATAAAAACTTAAAAAATTTTCATTGGGTACATCAAAAAATATAAGACTTATTTTTCTTCATTGTAGGTTTTTCTTCAATGGCTTATTTCCATTAAAACAATAAATACAGTTTTTTTTTCATGCTATTTATTGAAAATTTTAATATACTACGTACAAAATGAATACAAAAATGAAAAAAGTCTAATATTTAATAAGGCGGATTACCAACCTGAATTTTTTTTATAAAATCATCTAATACACAAACTTGACTTTCAGGTGCAGTCATGCGACACTGCCAATGGATTGAGACTAACAAAATTAAAATTAAAAAAATTAAGAAAAAGACAAACATAATCGTGAACCTACCACTTGGAACATATTTACACCTGTAATAGAAGGAAAGTAATAATGAGTATTTTATTCTTAATTATCACAATTGGTACACTAATTTCACTTAGATAAGGGACATTTACATCACTACATGATCGGCGACCCTATACTTCAGTAGCCGTATGAAGTGTGCATTCAACTTTAAATAAGAATCGATCATAGGAAAAGTATACAAGTTTTTGCACACCTATGATGTATGTCCCTTTTCTATCTACTAAGATTAGATACATAGGTCTAAAATAAATCCTGAATTAGGTTAATAGTGAATTATATTTTAATTTTATTTTTAACATTCTTATTCTGGATAGAAATAAAAATAATGACTGTCTTATTTTGTATTTTTATTTATTTATTTATTTATTTTTTTTTTGACATTTGCATGTAAGTAGAGCGCTGGAAGTAGAAAAGTGTTTGATAATAGGATGAAAGATTAGTTAGTCTCTAGAAAATAATTAGGTAAGGCAAAATTCTTTTGACACTGTTATAAAAGCTAGCAAAGAAAATAGTTTCCCCATTCAAACTGCACGCAGATGAATAAAATATGGTGAGAAACAATAACCTATCTTATGGAGGATCACATGCATCAGTAGATTTTAGATCCGATATCGGAATTTTGATATTTTTGTTCCATTATACTATTCTTTACAAACAAATTATACCTACTTGTTGCCTGTTGTATGCTATAAACAACAATTTAAATAGTAATTACAGTGGACCACAGAAGGGGACCTAGCCAGGTACCCATTCCACAAGAATCAGCACGCATATAGGCGAGGGAGGTCCACGGAGACAGCCCTTCACGCCGTCGTGCATAAGGTAAAAAGGGCCCTCCTGCATAAGGTCACCCTAGCAGTATTTTTTTATATAGAGGGAGCCTTTGATAAAGCAAGGACTACTACTATCTGCGATGCCCTTCGGACTAGAGGTACTGCTCCTGTACTGGTCAGATGGGTGAAATCTGCGCTGGAAGAGAGACGAGTTAGTGCTGCTTTGGGAGACTGTCAATTGGACGTCGGGGTGAGCGGCGGCTGTCCACAAGGCAGCTGCCTATCACCCCATCTATGGTGTCTAATAATGGATGGTCTCTTGGAGCGCCTAACTTCGGAAGGATTTTATGCGCAGGCATATGCGGACGACGGGCTGGTCTAGTGACCGGCCGCTTCTTAAATGTCGTTTGCAACAGAACACAGGTAGCTTGTAGAATAATAGAAAGATGGTGTGGTTGTGACGCACTTCGCTGCACTACACAAGAGCAGAAGTGTCACTTCGACGCCCAACACTACGGCGGTGCTCACGGTACGGATATCTCGGGCGCCAGTTCCTGTTTAGAGTGCAGAAACACCACTTTACTCTATCGGCGGGACGATAGAGGTCGGGCAACTACAGTGAAGAAACGGCTAAGCCAGGGGTCGGGAAAAAGGTAACTTACACACTACAGTTAATGAACAGACTATCATTCAATATATTTACATTTATTCTACACACTAATTATTATTTACACTTTATATACACCTTAGTAACTACAACTTATACTACAACGGTCTTAACTACGGGCGGGCGGTCAAGCGGTGCGATACGATAAGCCGGTGAATGAAGCGGTGAAACGGTAAACAGCGATAAATTAATCGGTCATAAGCAGACGGCGGACGGATACCAGGAGGGGAAGCAAGCGCCAATACAAGCAAACTATGCCTATCTATAGCGGTTATTTACTATCGCTTGGCTGATGGATGGTTCCGGACTTATAATATGCCAAAGCCTGCAGAATTTTTACGTGCTCAGGTGGCCTGGCAGGCACACGGTTACGAAAATACCTCTGTCACCCTGCAGAATTTTTACGTGCTCAGGTGGCCTTGAGGACACGCGGTGACAACTGACAGTACCTCCAAATCACCCTGCAGAATTTGTACGTGCTCAGGTGACCTGGCCGGCACGCGCTTACGTGGTTCTAATTCCAACCTTCGGCCGCTCTCCCGTTCTAAGGAAGGATATGAGGCGGATATGTCTTAGCGCTCGCGGTTCACAAACTCTAAATAAAGCCCGGAAAGTACTCACCAGCCAAGTAATACCGATTATTTACCAAACCTTTATCAAACCTTGCTACCTACTTCCGGGTCCTGGGCTGCTTCCTCTCTGGAGCGGTCGGTGTCGGCACGTCTGGTCGGTACGGATGGCAGCAACGGACTCACTTGGATGCTCTGAAAAAATCCTCAAGCTACTAAACTCTGCCAAAAAGCAGAAGTAGAATGAGACGCGGTAGTCATGCGCGGAATATAGCAATACGTCACCCGAATTCAATTTAAACAGACCTATACCTTTATACTCACAACAAGATTACTTACTATGCTGGTCGGCGTGGTTCTTCAGTCAGCAGCTAAACGGCAACTGACTGATTTGAAAAATCCTCAAGCTACTAAACTCTGCCAAAGGCAGAAGTAGGATGAGATGCGGTAGTCATGCGCGGAATATTGCAACTACGTCACCTTTTACCGACTTAGAAAATTTCTCAATTACATTTGTATACCTATGTACCTCTATACTCACAAGTTTACTTACTGTCCAAGTCGGCGTGGTGCTTCGGGTGGCGGTCAGACGGAGACTAACTTGATTGTAAAATCCTCGTGCTACTAAACACTGCCAAAAGCAGAAGGACGGGACGCGGTAGTCATGCGCGGTTTATTACAGCTACGTCACCCGTTTATGTACTTAGAATAATTCCGCATTAAATATAAATACCTATTTCTTTATACTCACGAATTTACTTACTATCCAAGTCGGCGTGGCGCTTCGGTTGGCGGTCAGACGGGAACTAACTTGATTGTAAAATCCTCATGCTACTAAACACTGCCAAAAGCAGAAGTAGGATGAGACACGGTAGTCATGCGGGGTATATTACAACTACGTCACCCGTTTATTGACTTAGAATAATTCCGCATGAAATTTAAATACCTATATATCCTTATACTCACGAGTTTACTTACTGTGCTAATCGGCGTGGTTCTTCGGTTGGCGATTAGACGGGAACTAATTTGATTGATTCCAGTCTCGGGCTCCTTCACGGTAGCGCGGGCACAATGCGCGCTTCGCGTTTCGCGATTCACGTACTGCCGGCCACTCGGCCTATGTGGAATGTTCATAAAAACATATCAATACTACCTATCTATAATTAACAATTAAACTGTTATTAATGATCAGCTGACAATACCACTTATTAAAAGCGCAGTACAATGGTTAAAATATTTTTCGAAACAGACAAATAGCACCCAGTTACCTAACTTAATTCTATAAAATAAAATCACTTCGTTACAAGGTCTCAATCCATCTAAGACTGAGATGATCCTATTCACCAAGAGAAGAAAAATAGAGGATTTTAGGGCACCAACCATGTACGGTAAACCTCTCGCGCTTGTGCGGGAGGTTAGGTACCTGGGAGTGACTCTAGATAGCAAACTGTCATGGGGGCCGCATATCGACAACGTCATCAAAAAGTCGACTGCAACCTGCAATTGCGCCGAGCGGTAGGTAGGAACTGGGGCCTCAACCCACGGATCCTACACTGGCTGTACTCGGCGGTCATCAGGCCGAGGCTCCAGTATGGATCCGTGGTCTGGTGGCCGAGCATGGACAGAGCGATTACGTCCCGAAAGCTGGCATAAGTCCAAAGACTAGCCTGCCTAGGGATCACTGGCGCAATGAGGACACCGACAGCTGCTCTGGAGGTTCTACTAGGCCTGCCAACGCTTCCCTCATGGAGGTAGGCTATTACGGCCTACCTGAGAATGCGGGATTCTGGAAGCTGGCAGTGTTCAGGTAGAGCTGAAGGTCACGCAGCAATTGCTGGACTGACGGAGAGGGAAATCCCTCTCTCTGCCCTGAAGGTGAGAGAAGCGAAAGATCAGCTAAGGTTGGAAAGGAATTACACTCTCACTCTTCCCAGTAGAGAAGAGTGGAGTGAAGGAAGAATTGACTTCCGCCCGGACTCTTTGGTGTTACACAGACGGATCTCGGGTGGCCACTAGACCGTCTTCCGGGGCGGGAATATATCTGGAAGGCAAAGAAGTACTGCTCCGACAGCCAGGCTGCTCTAAAGGCGGTGTGCTCCCCCAGGACGAGATCAGCTCTCGTCCAGGAGTGTGGGGATGCCCTAGAAGAGCTGGCTAGGCATAAACAAGTGAGACTGGTATGGGTCCGGGACATATGGGAGTTCCAGGCAACGAGAAGGCCGATGAATTGGCTAGACTCGGAGCCGAGGAACCCTGTCACCTATGTTAGGTATTTCAAGAAGGCAGGTCACAACGGCCCTCAATGAGTGGGCCCACGAGACACTGAGGACGCACTGGAGGACCAACAGGGCCTGCAGGCAAACCCGAGATTTTGTGACGAGGCCGAATAAATCGAGATCGGCCTGGTTGCTGGGACGGAGTCGGAAAACTCTGAATCTCTTAATCGGTGTTCTGACAGGCCACTGCAGACTTAGGAGGCATCTATCATTGATAGGTATTGAGGAAGACCCTACATGCCCAAGATGCAGGAGTGATGAAGACATCTTACCACTTCCTGGGACAATGTGAAGCGTTTGGGCGCCTGAGACACAGTATCTTCGGTTCTGAGGCGCTTCTAAGGGAGGGAGATGAGCTCCCTCGCAATGAGTGACATCCTGACCTTCATCAGAAGGTCGGAAAGATTCGACGAGGGAGCAACAGAAGCACATGGCTGAGGGGACAGCTGGGGGTTGGTAAAAAGGGCCCGTCTGTGGCCTACTTGCCAGGCGTCAGCCTCCCCCACCATTACCATTACCATTTACAGTGGACCACATCAGTTGTGACGTCATTTGTTAATAATTATGTAACCTATGTAATAGTCGTGACACACTTGTTGCCTATATGTAACATTGGAACTTGACCCTCATGAAGTTAAAGGCAACAATTTCGAGGGTTCGAACACAGCACAGAATTTTTTTTCTTCCTTTGAAGAAATATTTAAAACTTTTAGTTACCATTCTCCATGCACAAAATATGTTAGAATATACACAAATATAGCACATTACAGTAACTTTATTATTATTAACAAAATTTCTAGTTTAGATTTTTTTTTTAGGATTTTTGTGTGTCCTTGTGTTCTAACCCTCAAAAATGTCGCCTTTATGTTCATGAGCATAAGGGTCAAGTTCCAGTGTTACATATAGGCAACCAGTGTGCACTTTTATGTAGGTTGCATAACTATGTTACGTCACACTAATATGGCCATTAGTATGAAAAAATTTAAAAAATTGGTTACTTGAAAAATTAAGGTGTAACAATTCCTTGACCGCAACTGTCATATTTTTGTTCACTAAACGAAATGTGTGTTTTAGAAATAGAATAGCTATTTTTAACGTTTTCGTTTATTTCATAAAGCAAAATAGCACCGTCTGGGAAAAACACTTTGTAGATTGGTACAAATAAACGTATGTAAATATTATTTACTATGTAGCAATCATATTAGGACTTATTTATTGTGAAAAAAAAATTGCCCAAAAAATATTTTAACTCAATATTTAATGGCTAACAGTAGATATCAACCCTCAAAATTCACAAATGAATCATTTTTGTGCCTTTTATATATCATGTCAAAGTTATATTACTTTATAAATGTTATTGTATTCCATTAATTTTACTACATCTTTAATGTAATTATAAAATAGTACTATGACTTACTTTTTGTATCACGTATATGTTGATTGAGGTTAATAAAGGTATTGTATTGTATCACATATAATAGTCCTTACCTACGTAGATTTACTTCTGCATCATTTTTTAAAACTGAAGTTTCGCAATCATTTCCTTTTTTGTTTAAATTTTTAAGTCGTTTTCTTAAATTATCACCTAGGTTATGAATTGTCCCGTCATCATCATTTTGTTTTCTAGAAGGAAAAAAAAAAAAAAAAAAATTCAATTATCAACTTTATGTCTAACTATAATCAGCTAAATCCAGTTGGTCGGGTAATATTAATTTGTTGAATTGCAATGGTTCAGCATTTTCCTATTATGTGAGCACTACTGGGATATTTCGGCAATTATGTAATTTAAAAATTAAATCATTTGCAAAAATGGGTTCCAAATTCAGATAATATGAAAATTTTACAATTACGAATACTACTAAAATTTAAGTTAAAAAAAAAAAAAGGTAAATTTTATTAATAAATGCAGGCACAATACCAAACAAGCGCTGCTACGGAAATTTTCAAAATGAAAAAATTTCCGTTTAATGAACTATACTTATCAAGAACAATTTATGTAAAATTGTTTGGAAGCTTCTATTGAAACAAAGAATGCCTCGGCTGACAAAAAAATCAGTAGTAACTTCCAAGTAGAGGTTGTAAAGTGACAAGGTTTAGTGATACTTGCTGTCGGTATAAAAACAAAAACAAAAATCAGATTTTACACGAAAAATAGATTTATTGCCTCATTAGAAATAAAAAAATAGTTTAAAAATTAGCAAAAAAACGTAGGAACAATATGTATTTTCAAAACATAATCTAAAATAATATCAAATATGTATAGACATACGAAAGACTTTACAGCCATGTATGTGACTATACTACAAGGAACATAAATGTCTCATTAACAAAAGGAACTCAAAAAACTAAAAACTAAAATGACAAAGTGATATTCCTAAAACCTACATTAGATACTGTATCATAAGAAACCTATAGTTATAAAACAAAATCAACATTCATTAACTTTACAGTAACGTAAATTTTAGTATACGAAAAATGCCTAAAATATTTACCTACATAAATATGTGTGGTAATATCACAAAAAATTTATAAAGATTGCTTTAAAAATGGGGATAAAGGGAAATAGGCAAATATAAAAGTTGAAAATTTGTGTACACTACTTGTAGCTACAACTGCAAAATAAATAAAACACAAACTGAGATACGAACTTTCAAAAAAACATTTATACTTAAAAAATTATTTTTTAATCATATTCATTGTCGCTGATATATCTACCACCAATGGAAAATGTCTGTCACTTTCGGCATCATCATTTTCACTGTTTGAAAGCAGGATATCTTTTAATTCATTGGGCGTTTGGGGGCCTTTAACCAACAAGGTTCATATTTGTTATTCTTATATAACCATCCGTGGTTGATCGGCTCATAAAAAGCTGGCTTAACCTCAGTTGAAATTATCCAAATGACTGCTACATGATTGGTTCTAGTTATTTTTTCAATCCAGTCTGGATTTGTTAGTATTCTTAACAGTAATGTTGTAATAAGAAGATACTGACATTACGGTAATAACTCCAGGAAACAAGGAAAAAATCAATAAAGACGAAATTTGGATGGAAATGGGAATCCCAATAATTATTCAGTTATATGCAACATACGGGTTCGATCTCTGTAGGGCATCTTTCCATGCTTTTACCGGCTGCGACTATACAGCAGCATTATACGGAAAAAGGAAAGACAGATTATTAAAATTATTGACAAGTTGCAGGAACATACAATTAGAATTTAGTTTGCTGGGATCCGATAAAAACATTTCACAGGAAACTTCTGCTTTAGTAGAGAAATATGTTTCTAAGTTATATGGTCGCCCAAAGACTAACTAACAATATTAACAAAGCCAGACTGGATTGTTTTCTAAACATCTACGAATGTAAATCAGCCGAAAATCCACTTGTTTTAAAATAGTTATTTATGTACCAAGGGAGTAAAGTGAGTGTTTTAGTCCCGGCTGATTAGAACATTTTTTTGTATGAATGGGCACAATTTTTATTGCAACAAAATTTAAATGTAAAAAACAAGAATAGTAATTGGCCACAAAGCTTTTGTATTTTATTTTGAATTTATTTAGGTATCCTTATATTTCACTGTCTGTTTAACATTATTTTTTATTTATTTCTATTTGACGTTTAGATTACTAAATATTATTAATTAATTACCAAATATTACAAACTGTGAAAATTACCCTTAACATTAATATAAACCTGAAATAAGTTACATTTTACGGTTTATATATTTGATTCTAATTGTTTTTTCTACCATTAAAAGTTTGACATAATAAAGATGTTGATGTTACATTATCTTTGTACTTTTCATTGGTTTCCATGACTTTAAATCCAAAGGGTATAAACATTGCTAGAATCAGTCAGTGACGATGATTATGATTAGAAAATATTTTTTTATTTTTTGTAAATGTGTGTATTTTTCTGAACGTTCTTATCTCGGTTTGTATTTTGTTTATATTTCAATTGAAGAATTGAAGAAGCATAATTTTTTTTTAACTTTTATACTTGCCTAGGTATTTCCCTTTTTTGTTCCTTTTTAAAGTGATGTTTATAAATTTTTTTGTGATATTACCACACATATTTTTATGTAGGTATAGTTTACTTCAAACTTGTTTGCAACATAGAAATCGTCAGCTTCTTTGATGGTAAAGGGAACAAAGAATCCGACCGTTTTTTATGTTGCAAATAAGTTTGAAATAAACTGTAAATATTTTAGGCATTTTTCATATATCAGAGTTTATGTTTTTTGTAAAGTTAATGAATGTTGATAATGTTGATTTTGTTTTATAACAAATAAGAAACGTGAGTAAATAGTAGATGACGTAAAAACCAGGGGCTGATCCAGGACATTGCATTGACATACACATTAAAGGATAAATTGTATATTATCTTTAAATCCGCAATTTTATAGTATCAAAATAACACCAGCAATAAATATTTTACTGAACATACAACACACACATATTAGTAATTTCTATTGTTCCAGTAAATTAGCAGCAGCATCTGTTCTAGATGTATAGGAGTTAACTTTTCATGCCTGTTGTTCAAAATACATATACAAGTACAAACGATTCTTTAAAAAAAATCCATATACTCGTGAAGGGATCTAGAATTTGAAAGAATAAATGGAAAAACACTCCCATACACTTTCTTTCTATTTTGACAGCCTACTATCCTGTGCAAAAGTCTCAGTCTCTTTGGACGAAAAACAAAAAAGTTTTGAAGAAAATTTAAAAAAAATCGAGTAGATGTTAAATATGTGAAGTAAGTATAAACTGATAAAACTAAAAATTCCTCAATTTAACAGATTTTTGTTGATTGGCCACATTAAACGTCTGCTGAACGTGTGAAATAGAGAATGCGTTGTTTGCATTTAATTTGTCGATCACCCTCTTTACATCATTAAATGAACATAATAATAGCTTACCTTCTATAATCATGTGCCCTAACACGTCACAACAGACTGTAGTGGTAATGGTATATTCGGCAGTTCGTTTTCAAATAATTCTCGGTGCTTTTGAAAATGTCTTTTTTCATGCTGGCTATTAATCTATCATCTATTGTTGGATAGCAGTCTCTTAACAGTTTCTGCAATGCGATGGAGTCCGAGTGCTAAACATGTTACATGTAATCAATTTACATATTTGTATGTGTTTCTTAAGCGCACTGCAGATGCAATTATATAGGAAGCTGCGCAGGTTACATATAGTAACACACGTCCTTATTGTTCCCCAAGTCGGCGTTCCATATTTTTATTAGAACGAAAAATAACAAGCACCATTTTGGGGGTTAACAGCGGGAAGCGGATATTGCTGTAAGCGGTTACCGCAGCCGTTCTAACGACCCGTATTGAGAAATCGAGTGATGCAGTGAAAAGGTTAAAATTGTGCTTCTGCAAAAAACATCTATTTTTCACCATGTTGTATGTACAATACGATGTATGTACAAACCAGAAATCTACTATTTACTCATGGTCTTTAATAACTATATAGGTTTCTTCTGATATAGTACCTAGTGATATCACTTTGTCATTTTAATTTCTAGTGAGTTCCTTTTGTTATTGAGACATTTATGTTCCTTATAGCATAGTAACATACATGACTGTAAGACAGTTTTTCTTATGGTTATACATATTTGACGTTACTCTTAGATTATTTATTATGTTTTGAAAATACATATTATTGTTTCTACGTTTTTTAAACTATTTCTTTTATTTTGCAATGAGGCAATAAATCTATTTGTCGTTTAAAATCATATTTTTATTTTTGTTTTATACCAACAGCAAGTATCGCTTGACCTTGTCACTTTACAACCTCTACTTGGAAGTTACTACCAATTTTATTGTCAATTCTTTCTTTTAACATAAGCATTCAAACAATTTCACATAAATTGTTCTTGATGAGTATAGTTCAATAAACGGAAATTTCTTCATTTCAACAGGCGTCTGACAGACAAAGCTACCCAAAAACTGCCCGCCTGGGTGAAAATGTCATGTAAAATAGTAGTTTTTATTATTTCTGACATCATTTTCCTTAATAAATGTTCAAAATCGGACTTTGTGTCTGCTCCGAAGTTGTTACTGATTTCTTCGTCTGCTGACGTGTTTTTTATTTTAACACAAATAAATAAATCGATTGGAGTGGAAACTGTTTTTAATAAATATAGTTCACTACAGCGTGATTTTTGCCACTTTGACAGGCGTCTGCCGTACATAGAGTTACCAAAAAGTCGACTGCTTGAGTGAAAGTGTGGTCTTGAATTGTTATATTTATCAGTCCTTACATAATTTTTCTTGATAAATTCATCAAAGTTGAACCTGTCATTTTGAAACGTCCGATTTTTTTCGTCTGCCAATCCCTTACTTTTTATGTCATAAGTAGACATATCGAAGGACGTAAAAATTGTTTCTGATAATAGAGTTCACCAAAGCGTTATTTTTGCCATTTTGAGAGGCGTCTACTACACATTGCAGAAGCCTCTTAAAATGACTAGTTGTATTAGTACCCCTTCAATATTTTTCTTGATAAATGTCGTTTACCAAAGTCCTAGAACCACCCCGTTTTTAATACACCCTCCAAGTTAATGCTACCACTTTGAGATGACAGACGATCGGTTTTGCCATATGCAAAGACCAATGAATTGAGTCCCATTAGTGAAAATTTTGATAATTATCGTTCACTATTTTGTCTGCCAGCTCTCCTACTACATGGAAAAGATGGACTTTCTCTACTCTAAATAGATATGAAACATGATGATTTTCAGAGAGATATAAGGAAGCAGTATTTACCGAAGTCTTACGTTAATTTTGGTTGACAACAATTGGCTAGGTACCTAATTAAGCACTTTAAGCAACAGCGTCTGACATGTCAGTTGAAATTTATTAATTTTGTTTGCCAACAATTTCAAGTTAAAAACTTTTTGAGACTAGCAAGAACGGTTGTAGAAAATATATTGTACGTAACACACCCGAAAAGTGTCTTCACTGGGATCGCCACTTTCCTGTCTTGTTATGCTATTTGCATAACAAGACCGGAAAGTGGCTATTAATAGAAGTAAATTTTGTTTAATATTGAAATAAATTTTTACCTTTAAGTATTGAAGTGCCCCCTCCCCTTGAGGAAGATATATGACCGCCCTTGTATAAATAATTATGAAATGGAACACAAACATCCTACTATATTTTCCACACAATATTAGGATGTCATAAATGAATAATTATAGATAATAGCAAGATTGAAATTGTCCTTTTACTTTTTTTTTTTACTTACCCTGTAAACTGAAGCAATTCTAAATTTGTCACATCTTGTTTAAGCAAAGCCATATAATTTGTAACTAAATTCCAACACTTCATCATACGATTCTCACAAGTAAGGACGCCAAATTGACCTGTTGATTGTGTTATATCTTTAAGTAAATACTTCATATCTTCGAGAAGAACAAATACTGGACTTATAGGATCTGTGGCACCTATACATTTATGATCTCTTAGGCGAGTTGATATGTCTTTTACTAATGCTAAGAACTTTTGCTGCTGTTCATTGCAACGCTCTTTTTGTTTTTGTAACCTTTCTTTAATATCTTTGGAATCAAGAGCAATTTGTATCGCAAAGGTGGTGAATAATTCCTCAGTCTCTGCTTTAGTTAAATTTTGTCTAGAATTTTGAAGAAATAAGTATTATTAAAAAATTACTTTGAAACTCCGATCAAATGAAATTAATGCAAATAGGTATAAATGTAAATTTTCATATTCGGTGTTAATCTTTAGGATGTAGCTCCTGCTTGATTAAAAAATTTTCCGAAAATGACATTATTTCATTAAATTTGGAAACACTGCTTCGTTAAGAAAAATTCTATGTAATCAAATTTTAGATGTACATGTAAATATACAGCACAAAATTCTATCAATAAATGATTTGAAAAATATAAAAAAATATAACACTTTTTTTTTATTTTAAATTGTTCCGAATAGTCGGAGAATTATATCAAATTTATCATAAGGCTGCTTCTGCAGATTTAATTTATTTTTATAAGGAACTCTTTACAATGTTGACTCAAACTTGATTTCATTTACAGAAAAAAATTTAGAAAAATATTAATATGTGTTAATTATTCTCAAATGATTATTAGACAGTATTTAAATTAATATTTCTATGAAAAACTTTGATCCATCTAAATAAGTGAGTTTTATACAAGAATCAGTTAATTCATAGATTTTGAGTTAGAGGCTGCTGAAATAAGGGGATGTATCAGCTCGCAACCAAAATTTATAATTTGCGCTAGATTTTCTCAAAAATAGTTTTTCCTACTCTTACAATGCATAGAACTAATTTATAGAGCAATTTCTTTCTATAAAATGGTTGTACCCTGTCATTGCATTTTCATATTATTATTATTTTTTTTTTTTTGATTAATCAGCCCCTTAACCCTTTTGATATGGTTGCCGTGTTATCATGGCCATAACAATTTGTGCCCACTGAACGGTTGACGAGATTTTACAAACGCATTTTTCATGTGGAGCGGTTGTTGTAAGATCACGTCCAATTTATTTATTATATTCTATTGGGATGTACTAAAACGTCAATAGCCCACCCATTTCATTATAATGAGGGGGGAAGATGAAAATTTGGATTATTTTAGTGAGAGTTCAGATGAAAATAACGAGGATGAAATGGAAATTGATAGTATTTTACACGATTTTGTGGGCGATATTCCTCAACAAATTACCGATAATGAGCTTCTGTCGGAACCTGCCGAATATAATTTGCTTTTTTCACGTAGTTCCCCAAATCCATGTGTATGAAAACACTGTGGGCCCTTCTAATATTGACAAAAATTCTTCGGCATTAGAAGTTTTTTAGCTATTTTTTACGGAAGATTTAGTAAATAAAGTAGTAGAGGAAAGTAACCGACAAGCGAGAGAACTGAACGAGGCGAATGAAACATTCGGTTGTCGTAATTGGACGGTAAAATGGTGCCCTTAGAACGGTTGCCGTGCGATTACGTATTGACCAACAATACTCCATCACAGAGCACTGGTAGTGTGCGATATTGCTCGTATCGAAAGGGTTAATTGCAAATGCATTGCGAGTTCTTGCGAGTTCTTTTTTTAATTCTATAATCTCAATTTCAGAAAATTAACCATGTTTTAAAACTTTAGTGACATATTTACAAAATAAGTAAAATTAAAAAACCCCTAAGGGGGCGAGCTTTAGCACTACCGTTACACAAAAGTTATTTTTGATATCTTTCGAATTTTTAAGTGAAACAGTGTCCTAACTTCTATCCTTTGTAAAAATAGTTTAGAAAGAAAAATATTACTAAAAAATTGTCCTATACAGATTTATCATAAATTTTGTAGTTTATACTTTGGCATCAATCCAAATGAAATTACCTACATTACAAATAAATGGTTACATGTCCATCTAATAGAAACATTCTTTTCACATAACATCTTCCCATCTAGAAGGGTATAGATCAACGTAATCAAATTTTATATATTAATAGGCCAAGGTCCAGTGGGTGGGAAAAATTGCCCTCTGGTAATATGAGAATACTAATTAATTTATTAAGATACTTACTTTGGGTTAGATTCATGTAATCCCTGCTTTTCCAAAAATGTATCAGACACATTTATGAACGAGTCTTGAAATGCTGTTAATTCATAATGATCTTGAAACTGTAATACAAAGACATTTATACAGGAAATTTTGTTAAACTAAGATTTATAAAAATGTAATAAATATTCCTAATTATTTTCTGAAAAATTATATTATAAACTTTGATCTAATTGAGACCGATTAAAACCCCATACTTTTTTAACCATGACTACATTTTGTTTTAGAAATTTTTTACACATAGAGTTTAACATATGCCTGCATAGTAATTAACTGTATCGTATTTAACTCAAACTTTTCAGATACATTTAATAACATATTTACCTGACAAAAGGAAAGTTCATCACAAGCAGTTGTGTAACTATCTTCATTATGATAAGGAATATCTTGACAAATGGATTTATCCAGATTTTGATTTATATAACTTTCTTTTAATGTATTGAAAACGACTTCATTATAACTGGTATTATTAATTGCATCAATATCTATAGATGGTGAATCTGGACTTACTGGTCGACTGATAATTAACCTTGGTGGCCTTAGAGTAAACTTCTTTACCGTTTTTCCATCAGTACTAGAAGAAAATGAAAATTATACTATTTAATTTAAATTAGATCAATAGCACTTACGACTGTAGACATTGACAGGTGTTATTGTCTACATTTGTTAAGCCATTTAAACTAAAATCTGATTCTTCCATGGATATAGGAGCCTTGTTGGCCTAAAAAGATATTTTTTTTCAGCTATATAGCTATAGAT
Organism: Rhamnusium bicolor; assembly: GCA_029963845.1. Taxonomy (NCBI): domain Eukaryota; kingdom Metazoa; phylum Arthropoda; class Insecta; order Coleoptera; family Cerambycidae; genus Rhamnusium; species Rhamnusium bicolor. The sequence goes on along the minus strand of JANEYF010005049.1, from coordinate 147,734 downwards.
ACTAATTTTACCTTTATTAATTTAAACATATGGGAAAAAGATGCATTAAAAAACATCAATTATTACACAAATTTTGTTAAATTTAATGGTTTAAAAATATATATACATTTAAATTATCACTACTGACATATATCATTTTTGAAGTGAAAAAAAAAAACAAGGCCTATTTAGTTTAAATTCATTAAATTACTATTTTGTTCATCTTCATTTAACAGTTTTCTACAGTAAATATATGTACACTTTGTTTAATCTGATTGAAAATGGGAGAATATCTTAGAAAATTATAGACATTGGATATGTTTAGCCAAACGAAATGCTAGGCAGCTATTTTCTTGAAATCTGCTTCAAAGGTGTTTGCTTTTAGATATGCCTCAGGATGGTAAGTCCAATACCAATAATAGTCTTGATATTTCATATTATACATCTTATGATCTTCATAAAAAATTAAGGAAAATATGCTTGAAGTGCAAGTTTACAAAATATTGTTAAGTGACTTCTAAAGTTTGGCAACATATACTGTATAAACCTTAAATTTTGAGCAGAATACATGTTATATAGCTATCTCTGATTCACATTGGGTTAGGTCATTAATTTTCACTGATTCGTGCATTCTTGTTCTTTCCAAACCGGCGAGGGATGTTGTTTTTGGTGGGATATCCAGAAGGTGGGATTGTATTTGTTTAACGACATATTTATAAAGACCGCATTTCAGGTAGTCATTACAGTTACGGGCTTACGCAAAACCCTTGTAAATCTACAAAAATGAGAATAAATATTGTGAAATGCAATAGTACATGATTTTTTTTAGGAATTAATTAATAACCTTTTCTTAGGTTATTTTATTGTATATTACTAATTCCTTGCAAAATACAACACATTTATGTACTCGCGTAATTAACTGAATCAGTAAAGAAACAAAAAATTATACTTTAAAATGTGGATGCCGTTGCAAATATAAGCTGTATTTGGCTCTATTAAAGATTAGTGCTTAATCACCAAAAAATAAGAGCCATTTACAGGGCACTTAAAACGGTGGAGTTTTAAAAAAATCATATCTGCCATACCAGTTACAATAGAACTTTGATATTTAGAAAGTTCTTGGATAAAATGCTACTTGAGTGCATGAGCATACAAAATTTAAACTAGATGTAGAAGAGGTGGTTACCTGGGCATAAAAAAATTGGAAAACTTCAACTTTAATGTTTAATATTGCATCTATTAAGTATATATTTGCCATAATCAAATGCTCACACAATAAACAAGTCTTTAAACATAAACTGTAAAATTTATATGTAAAAATGTTAACGTTTCCTGTTAAAACTTTCTAAAAAAAAAACCTTATAATCAGAAATAATTGCATTAGAAGGTGCTGTGCTCTACAGAAAATTGTATAAATCTTTTATTACATGTCCAGTGTGTATATGTATTACATATTTACATTTGTTTCATCTAAAACTTGATAGATGATTTAAATATGTTAAAGGGCTCTTAATTAAACCCATATAAATTACTTAAAACTAAAATAAAAATGTAGGTTTTGCACGATCATAGATATTAAAAATGTTTATATTTTCAAATGAATAAACAAGCTGACATATTTGTAAGACGGAACTACCATGACATACATACATCGCAATTGAAGACACGTGTTAACTTGCAATCTCGACAATCAGCAGTTTGCAATTGCATTTCGATACATAGTCTTCGGCATTTTATTGTGGTATTGTGAACAAATTTCTCGAAATACCGTGGATTGATTGATACTGTACCAACCCGGAACTAGAGTTTAATTGCACAGAACTTTATTACAAATGTTGTAAAAAAGTTATCTTGTGTACACAAACGAAGATTGAACGACTTAAAACGTCATTATTTTAAATCCGCTCCAGTTACGTCTATAGACGTAGAACGGTCGTTTTCAGACTACAAATGGATTTTTAATGACAGGCGCCGAAATCTAACTCCAAATTATTTAGATAATTATTGATAATATACTTTTATTCTAGTGCCAACAAATAATTGTTATAGTGCGATAATGTTTTTTGCTAAATGTTCAGCGTTCATGTAATTTTGGACGTTACAAAAATCACCCGTCAAAAGTATAAGGTAAGATATTGTCTATATTGTATGTATTCGCACACGAACGGATTCCGTCATTGATGTACACGTAATGACTACCTGAGATGCGGTCTTTACTTATAAATTGGTGGTAGTTTTAATCTTCTGAAAATTTTCTAAAACCACGGTAGAAATAAGCACCGGGTTTGAATGTTTCTAATATAGATAATCATGATTCACGTTCATATTAATTTTGGTTATCAGCTTTTATACATTTTTGACATACTCTCCTTCTACTGAAGCAGGCAAAGGGGGATAAATAATGATGGTGGTTGCCAATGACTTCAGATCTATTCTGAAGTCATTGGTGGTTGCACATTTAGAAACTCCAGATGCAAATATTTAACTCAACACCCCCACCACTATGATCAATTACCAGATTACCAGTATACTCCACTTCAACACAATTGATAACTAGAGTTGGCAAATCGGTCCGCAAGTCATGGGCGGTGCCAGGTAGAGAAATACCCAAAGATTAACATTTGATATTAGTTTATTGTTATGCCACGTGTTGTATACAATGTAATTTATTCCTCTCCGTTGTATTGTTGATAATTTTATTTGTTGTATTTTATTCTTGATATTAATTTAATAATAAAGTATGCCAGAACTGTTTGTGATAACCAAGCTAGATAAGAGGGTAAGTTGTGCATATATTGTTATAAATTGTAACAGTGTATTGCTTTTATAACTAGTTAATTTCTTTTATTACACTTATGATGCGTACGCCTATGTCCTGCGGCGCATTTTTACCAACTCTATTGATAACTTGACAAACAAATGACTTTATAGTAACTGTGTCGAACGACAAAGTCTGCCAGCGATGGAAAATTCACAGAGCACTATCATTGATCTAGCAGTCCAAAATTCAGCATTATATTAGTGCACATTTCTCAAGAAACTCATTAGTCATATGGTAATATAAAATCCATTCACTTTCTGTAGTCCTAACTAAGATAGATTTTCTCATTGTTAAGTTGGCAATAATTTCTTGGGTTGAGTAATGTGGTTAATGGCATGATAATAAAAAAATCGGATTGACACTGACAGCAGTTTGTAATTAAAAGAGATTTTTTTTCTCCAACTAACATCACGAAAATTTAGCTTTTGATAGGGCTACAGAAAGTGAATTGCCTACATATACATGAAAATTTTAAGCTTACAAACAATAACACTAAAGGCAATCCTGACTTTTCTATGAATATATTTAAATGAAATTCTCGATCTTCTCTTCATAAGAACCTTTTACTAACATTATGGTTATGATTCGTATAAAATAAAGCTTTAAATGATATATTTGTATTAATAATAATCGTTGACTTACCAAAATCTCCAACAATGAAACTGCAAACTTGATTTTATTACTTAACCCATATAAATTATCCTCCATTTCACATTCCTTAATTATCGATAATTCCTTATGAATATCCTCTTGCTCAAATTCATCTTCCCATTTACTTAAAACTAGAGAGGCAGCCCTAAAAAAAGTGGATTGTTATTTTTTCAGTTTTTCTTGAATAAATTACAGGTCAAAATTACAAAAAAAAGTAAAGGCAATATACAGTAGGTGCAGCAGCATGCAACAAGTTTATAAATTGAACTTAAATTTAGAAGTTGGCACATCACGAAACAGATGAATCTAGACTATATAAATCAATGAACACTGCATTTAAGGCGAGAATTGCGATTTTCATTTTTGACTATTTTGACCATAAACTCGTTTTTGACTTGACCTGTCAAAAATGTCATTTTCAACTATACCACTTCTGGTAAAACTGGCAGTGGCAAAATCTAGAGGAAGGCACATAAATTTTTATGTCTTATAAACAATTTCCGAATTTAAAATTTTACCTTCAGAAATACAGAAAATTTTGGGGCTCTGCCAAGCCTTGTTATCACTCAGTATATAAAATATTTATTTATTTAGTATTAATGTAAAGTTTCATTTTATTTGATACAAGATAAATGCTTATCAAAGTATCTGTTAGCATTTGATGTGGGTACTAGTCCCATGATTATTTTAGATGTGGGTGAACTTGCTTTAAAACTCACACTAATTCCTGATCAATGATTATTTTTTTTGTGTAATTCAAGACAAAACTATCTTGTGTCTTGTGGAAGCACACTGACTGTTTAAAATTTATTACGCTGAAGAATGAAGGTAAACATTTTTTAAGAAGATGGCTAGAAATCTTTCTTCTATCATAGTGAGAATGATTGTATGTCCAAGTGCAACTCCTTTCTAAACAGCTTCAGCTTTAAATTTCGAGGGTTGTCTAATTTGTGGAGTTTATTATGAAATAAAATTCTAGAAAAAAATTATTATTTAAGTATTACGTAAGCATCATTTCAAACTTAATATGACAACAATAAACTACCTATAGTTTCCTATATTTTACATTGTCATTGAATCAATCAATGAATGAATATTTATTGGTGCCAAAAAACTAAAGTTTACAAGTCAATGGTAGTTACAGTTCATAATAAAACGATAAGTGTAAAACATTTAAAAGGTACTAAGTTTCCCAATCCGTAAAATCATTATTATAAAAATTTTCCATATAATAATAACATTTCGATATATTTTTTTGTTACATTTTTTAAAAAATTTTGAAGGCAACAATTTCACAGGAGGTGGTAAATAACTTAGGACCAAAATATGATATTCCCGATCTAGTTTTATAGATTCTGTGAAAGTCTATAGTTATTTGTCTTGTGTTTTATATCATAGGAGCAAATTTCATCATAAGTAACATAGCTTGGTAAATTATGATGGATGAGCACTGTAGAATATTCAGTAAGAGTTTTAAGTTTTGTATAGGTGTCTGCAATCTGCTCTATACTAGCTTTATAATTCGTACTGTTTTCCTTTGTAATCCAAAAACACATTTCATGTTTGGTACATGTCCCCAAGCATGAATAGCATATGATATTTTTGACTGTATGAGTGTATAATTAAGTTATTCAGAGTACTTGTCTGGATACTATAAGGGCATATTTCTAATTGCATAAATACAAGAAGTTAACTTATTACACAGGTTATCGATGTGCATGTTCCATGAGAGCTTTGGGTCAATCTTTACCTTAAGAAATTTTACTGCCTGAAAAACTACTGAAAAATATGGTTTCAGTTTTAGTAGCATTTAAACTTAGTCGATTTGCAACAAACCAAGCAGTATCTCCTCTAATCCTGGCTGAGGTTCATTGTGATTTTCGTTTCTGTTTATAACAGTTGCGTCATCAGTGACGAGAATGAAGTCGACCCTGGGGTTAACATACACCAAATCATTGATATAGATAAGGAATAATACTATTCCCAGTATTGACCCATGTGGTACTCCACTACCAGCTGCATGTGGTCTGTTAAGGGTGTATTAAATTCAAACTTGCAACAAAAAATTTATAAAAACTAAGTTTTTATTTAAGTATATTAGAGGAGACAGACAAAATTCTTGCTTATATCACAAAACAAAGGTCCTGCGTAGCCTCCTATCTCAAAGCCAATGTTTATAGAATCAGCTAATTTATTGATTGCCATGGTGGTCGAGCGTGCATTACGAAAACCATACCAATGTATATTAAACAAGCTATTATTTTCAAAAAGAAAGATATTCTAGATTTTAAGGCTTTTTCAGAAACCTCTGCTATAATTAGAATGAGCGAGATTGGTCGGTAGTTATCAATCAAGTTTGTAGGACCTTTTTTGTGAACTGACACAACACAATATTTTTAAAACTTGTGGGAAGACAGAATGTCTTATACATGAAGTAAACAATTTTGTAAGAAGTATAACAATGATATTGGCTATACTCTTAAGTATTTTAGTGTTGAGATTGTAGTAATCCTTGCTATTTTTATTTTTCAAGTTAAATATTATGTCTCTGATTTCAATGAGTTAACCCCCTGACAGTGGCTTGGCTATCATAGGGCTAGGCGGCAGTGGCAGCTGGTGGATTTAGATTACACCATATCTCAGTGTTGGAGCATGGAACTCAAGCAATACTTTAAGGCACGACTATTAGTACTGAATGAAGAAGTTTTTAAGAAAAAAAATTGAAAAAATATTTGAAGAAAAAAGTTACAAAACTGCGCTGCCACCATAGATTATTTCTAGACCATTAGTAAAATATTTGCAAATATTTTTTTTCGTAATCAGAAGGAAAATTTATCACCCCGTTTTTTTTTTTGTTTTTGACAATTTTGATCTTTTGTAAAGTTATGACAATTTTAAATTTACACAATGAAGAACTTATCTTTAGGCTTCAAAAATCATGCTTAAGAAGTATCTTCCACCAAAAGAAAAGAGAAAACAAAAAACCATACTAACCTTGCCATGCCTGTATATATACCGGGTGTAACAGGATCATGGTACACCCCCTTTTCTCCTTTAGTTTTGAAGATAATTGATTAAAATTTGGGATATCTTATATACATAATAAGCAGCACTTTTTGATATACAAGTGTTTTTTTTTTACTTCCGGTTTCGCCGAAATTACGTTTTCTCCAAATCTCCGTTGAAGGTAATCAATTACTATCACTATCCTTGAATTATGGGGAGGAGCACCATCTTGTTGGAAATACATTCCCTGTCGTAAATGGAAACGTAAATCAGCTAAACTGTCCTCAATTTCATTTTGCAGAAATCCCAAGTATCTGGCACCAGTCAGAAGTTCTTCAAATATTATTGGACCAATGACTCTACTACCGATTATTTCAAGCCAAACATTGAAATTGAACCGCACTTGAAAGTTACCCTCCCGTAATAAATTTTGATTTTCTTGTGACCAACATTTTGTATTTTGTCGGTTAAATAATCCCAAATTTGTAAACCTAGACCCGTCTGAAAATAAACTCATTCCCAAAAAATCATTGTTTGGCTGCACGTTATTCTGCAAAATTCAATTGCAATATTCCATCTTACGGTCGTAATAATTTTCGTACAAGTGCAATTGGTATTTAAAAGATTTATAGTGGTATTTGTGCAAAATTCGGCTTACTGTTGGTGACTGATTTCCAATTCAAACCCAATTTGCCTTAAAGAAACAGTCTTATCAACTTCTACTAGGGCCAAAACATTAATTTCCATTCCTTTGTCAAGAATGAAATTTTCTTCGGGATTATTGTTGGGCTCACTTCGGAATTGATTTTCAAGACGATTAAAATAATTTCTCGCTGTACATTGTCTATCAGGTTATCGTTCGGCATAAAGATGTCTAGCCGCAACGGCATTTTTTTCTACATTCCCCATAAACAATTAACATGTCCACTTTTTCATCTCTTGTATAAATTTGCAGCATTTTGATCACAATTAACAAGAATTTTAAACAATTTTTAAAGACACAATAAAGACACCGGTAAACCAACAATTGTTTGACAAGCTAAATATTTCATTGTTTCAAAGCCACCTTAGTTAGTTACTTCTTAACAGTTAATGAGGGCTAACACGCTTGAATTCACCACGAGAGGAGTTAGTGTACAGAAAGGTCAACGTCACTGAACGTTAATGTTTACTATGGCTTTTTAATGCTAGTATTTAGTAATTTTTACAAAAATTAGCTGAAAAATATTTAACACAATGATGACAGAAGGGGAAAGTAGCAATTTACTTGCTCAATAGGAAAATTATTGTACTTATCAGAAGTGTCTTATGTCATTAAAGTTAGGTTACAACAAAGATGAGCATGATGAAAACAACAAATGTACATAATTATTACTCACGATTTTCTGTAGTAGACTCCTTTGGTAACGCATAATCGTCAGGATTAAAATGTTTCTTACAAACACATGAATGTTTCTAAGGAGTAAAGTTATCTCTATCTACCACTGTTTTAGGCAAGTTTTGTCTCTCGGAAGCATATGTCCGCCTTTTGTTTCCGAACAAAATGGAACTGCACAGCACTTAGGCACAATTAACAAGGTTTTATATTTGCTGGTGTACGAAATAATTATAAAACACTATAAACTTTTCCCCAACAATAACTTTTGACACGACCTTACTCGACCAGTGGCGCCAACTGGTGAGCCTGAAAATGTTAGTCCTCATTAGAACAAAATTGTATTTTCTTTTAGCTGCAATTTTGTTTGTATTTATCGCACATTTTAATGCGACATATGAATAAATTCCTTATTAATAGTACTAAGAAATGGTACCACGGTACCAATATGGTTCCTTTTGAAAAAATTCCTTATTAATACTATTAATAGTACTAATAAATGGTACCATGGTACCAATATGGTTCCTTTTGAAAAAAATGAGTTTTCCCCCAAAAACCATTTTGATGAACTTTATTTGCTGATAAATCACGTAATTTAGTATTTTTGAGGGGATTTCGATTTTTTCTAGCATTACACGGGTCATTTAGAATAAATCGGAACCGTCATGGCACACTTAAATGGAAAATTAAAAATTATATTATAAAAAATATTGACGTTCGAAATGTCACTTATTTGGTATCGTTGGTTTCAGAAAATTATGCAGAAATCAAATATGCAATAATATACAGGGTGATCCATTTAAAAATCGAAAGTTAGTGTCACTTCCGGCGCAACCGGAAGTGAACAAAAAATCACTTGTATGTCAAAAAGTGCCTCTTATTATGTATATAGGATATCCCAAATTTCAATCATCTTCAAAACTAAAGGAGAATAGGGGGTTGTACCATGTTACACCCGGTATATGAATGCATGTTTTGTGAAAGAGACACTACCAAGAACTATTTAGCAAATATGAAACCAATCATATACTTAATACCAGAGGTTGTGAAATATCAGTGCTACGTCAACCACAAACCACCTTTACTCAAGTGCAACGCAATGTGGTAACACAGTTAATAAAAATTTATAATAAAATACCACAATACAAAACCTTGCCGATAACGAATTTTAAAAAAAGATGAAAACATATTTATTAAACGCATTAAAAAAAATAAGTGTGAATATGTAATTGCTGCACATTCTATAGGATATGCTTCACAGTTTTTTTCTTAATAATTTTAGTTTTTCCTTACATATTAATTTCCTTATCTATTCTTATCATCATGGCTACAAATTAGTAATTTCTGATTTAAAATTAGACATCAGTGTTTTTGCTATTACGTCGTAAATGTTTAATATCGAGTTCAGTTGAAATGGAATGTATATTTTGTTCTGACATATATATAAATTCCGATGTATGTATCTATACGTAATTTTAATTATCTGCTGATAATACCAACTTGGCTTATGAAAACTGCATTAGGATAGTTATTGTTTGAACTTCCATATTTATGGACAGTGAATATTTTGATGTATGACCATATTTTAAGTTATAAATAGGATACATTTTTAATTTTCTTCATCTACTGATGATGCCGACTGTGTTGGTGAAACGCGTGTCATTTACTGCATTTTTTGTGTGTGTAAAAACTACTTCAGTCTTAGTATCATATTAAAGTTTGCAACCTTTTTCAAGTCCACTTTTTTATTAAAATGTCACATTTTTATTTACTAATTTATTTTTTATTTAATTGAGGACACACAAATATTTTGCACTGGGTCCCTTGGCCACCTAGCTACGCTATGTAATACTCAAATAATTTTTATTTTTTCTAGAATTGCATAATATGAAGCAAATGAAATGTAAGATTTTTTTATAAAATGAAGTTTTGCTATTTTCTTTAAATATTTGCCATTTAGAGGCACTAAATCAGTAAATTATATAAAAGATTACCTGGATAATTCAAAGTTACCATGGCAAATCATATCTTTATGTTCAGAGATCTCCGTAGAAATACAGTCAAATTCCATTTTGGCATCTGTAAGTTTCTTTTCGATTAAACTTAGTTCCATTTCACTACACTGCAAAAGTCTACAAGTACTTTTCAGTTTTTGTTCTGTTTCCGTAAGATCTTTTTCTTTAAGATTATCAGATATTGACAACATTTCCTGTAATTTTCTGTTTTCTTCTTCTAAATTAAAGTTAATATTTTTATTTTCAGTTAATTCGTCTAAAGCTTTTGTTAACTGAATTTCCTGGTCTCTAATTTTTGAGGTCAGTGAGAGGATATTATTATTTTTTTCGGCAACTTGTGCATTGATATAATGAATCTCTTTCTCTTTTTCATTCAATTCAAATAATTTGGCAGACAATTTTGTTGACAGTTCTTGTGCTATTTTATTTGCATTTTTATATGTTTCCATTTCGGCATAGATATTATTAATAATGCAATCTTTATTTGTTAATTCTGCATATAAATGTTGATTCTGCTGTTCTATTTGAGACAATTTCAATGACAAAACTGTTTCTTTTTCGTTAACAATGTTTTCTAATTTTATATAATTTTCTGATTGGTACCTAAGCTTCTCCGATAGATCTTTGATTTTATGTTTCAGTTCTTGTTTTTCTACATTATTTTTGCTCTCTGCTTGTGCAAAATCAACCTGAATTTTTGCATATTTCTCTTTCACCTCATCATTTTCTTGAATTATTTTCCCCAACTGATCATTTTTAATTTTTTCATTTTGCAACTGTTGTTCTGTAATATCCAATTTTTCTTTTAAACGGTCAATTTTCATTGTTTGTTTTTCAAAACTCCTATTTTTACCAATTTCAGAAGAAGTAACTACCGCATCAAAAAATCTGTCTTTCTTTGGTTTATTTTTCTCAGATTCTAACTCTATTTTCAATGTGTCATTTTGCACCCTTAGTTCTTGTAATTTGACTTCTAATTTTTTTATTAAATCATCATAACTACTCAATTTATTATTAATCTGCATTTTACATTCTTTCTGACTTTCTTTTATTACATCAATTTCATTTCTAAGAGTAGACACTTTTTCGTACAGCTTACGATTTTCACTGATTTCTTTATTGTATTTATCGAAAGTTAATGATAATTCTTCTTTTTGTGCCAAAATTTCCGCACAAAGCTCACAGTTTCTATCTGCTTCTTGATCATATTTAAAACGTAAGGAACTGTATTCTTCTTTTTCTTCTTTAATTTTATTTTGAATTTCTTGAAGTTCTTCCGACAATTTCTCATTTGTTTTATGTTCGTTGTCGAGTTTTAATTTCAATTCTTTATTATCACGCCACATCATATTTTTAATTTCCATATCACTTTTAAGGCAATCCCTTAATTCGGTAACTTCTTTAATTTTATCTTGTAACTGTTCTTGCAATTTGCCTATATTACTCTCAAACTTTCTGTTTAATTCAACAAGCTCGTTTATCATTACATTTTTTCTGTCTATATGTACCTGTACTTGGCTTGCAGTTTGTTCAATATTTTCGTTTAGCATCAGCATTTCCTTTGATTTGTCTTGATTTTCTTTCAAGTCTAATTTTGCTTGCTTTAATGATTTCTGAAGTTCTTGATTTGAATTAGTTATTTTACCTAACAATTCCTTCAGTTCTTCATTAGATTTTGCTATCTCCAATAAATCCTTATTCTTTTCATTTAATTCTATCTGTATATTTTTGTAAGCAGTTTCGAAATTAAATTTATTTCTAAACTCAAAAAGTTCCTTTTCTTTAGATATATTTTCCATATGTAAATTTGTAAATTCTCGCTTTAGTGACAACAATTTCTCTTCTAACTCAGTCAAAATTGTGTCTTTTAGTTTTAAAGTATTGTTTATCGACTTATTATTTTCCAATAAATTGTTATTTTCATCTTTTAGTTCAGAATTTATTTTCTTAAATTCTTTTAATTCATTTTCAACTTTATTCTTTTCGAGTTGTATCTGTTCGAGATTTTCTTCTTTCATTTTCTTCTCAGTCAATATGTTGCTTAAATCTTGTTCCAAAATAACTATTTTCTCCTTCATTGTTGTTACTTCCAAACATAATACTTCATTATCTCCGTTAACTATGTCTAGTTTTGTTTGTATATCTTCATTTTTAACCTTCAGTTCGTTTATTTCATCAAGGTACCGTTCTACAATATCATTAAAATGTTTATTCTGCTCATCAAATTCAAACAGTTTTTCATTATTCTCAAATGATAAAAGACTGCAGCTGACTTTACTTTTGTCGAGTGAAACCTAATAAAAGAAATGATACAAAAAACATTAAAAAGTATAAAACGTTATTTCATTTTCTAAAGCAAATGAAATAAAAATATTAATACCATAATATAATTTATTTGAATTAAAGGTTTTAAAAAAAGATTAGTTATTGAATTCTAAACTGAAATAATATGATTCGATTCAGGTGACAACTTTTGTCTTCATATTGGTGAAACAAGTTCAAGGTCAGTAGACCATGTATCTGTCAGGCGACATTCAAAGTTTCCTTAAAGTTAGAAAAACTTGGGACATAGTTTGAGAATATGCTTTATTTCAACCAATTTACTGTAAATACAAGAAATACGAGGTGGTCTACCTCATCCGCATTCATATATTGCAGATGAAGATCTTTGAGACTTTTTATTTTTGAGTTAAGCAGAGGGGTAGCTTTGTTAGAACAACAAAAACAATAATCTAGATCTTTCAGTGCAGGTTCTGCCATTGAATTTCACACTAAGAGCTTATGAAGGCCTGAACACATTGTTGAAAATTCGTTTTCTTTTAATTATTCCAGAAAGAAGTGTGCTTAGAGGGCACTCTCTTCAATAAAGCTATGGGATTAGACATTGCATATACGATAAAGGAGAAGGAAATAAAACAGATCCTCGCGGCCATTAAGGTTGGTAGATGTTTCCATTACAACTTGAGCCTGATTGCATAACATGATTCAAATCTTGTTTCATGAAATGCTGGTTTAAATTTAAATCTGAATTTTATTATCTTACTACTGTAGAATAAATTTTCTTGCCTAATTTACGAAAACCAGATTCTTGTAATTTTAGAACTGAATGAGCCTCTTTTGTTTACTACATTTGACACTTTCAAATTATTATTATGAATGACATTTTTTTAAGCAATTTTAAACCGTTTTGTATAAAAATGAAAGAAGATTTAAATAAAAAAAAGCTACATAGAATTAAAAAAATCGACACAGAATTAGAAAAATCAGTATTACTAAAAATTAGAAATACTGATTTCTTAAACTCGGCCTAGCGGAAAACCCCGATTGCCATCTATACCTAGAGTATGAAGAGAAGGCAGACCACGTTTTATGCACCTGTCCTGCTGTGGAGAGGAGCCGATTCTCAATATTTGGCAAAGGGCAACTGTTGCCAGAGGATGACACATTCTCACCCAATGAAGTTATCAGTTTCATTAAGAGACTGAATATAATTAGGAGTGAGCCACAATAAGCCTGCTGAAGGTCGCAGTGGAGGGTCCATAAGGACCCACTTACAAAAACCTAACCTAAATATTAGAAAATAAGGAATAGGTAGGAAAAACCAAACTCTATGTATTATTATTTTTATACAAGTGATCATGAGATTCACCTCGTCTTTCCATATTTCCAGATATACGCTATGGATGGCCCTATCTTATAAAAGAAAAATAGTTTTGAGAACAAATTAATTAGTAAAGATTTCAATTTATATAGAGGCACACTATTGTTCTTCTTTAGGAGTCATTAGTATTTTATCATATACTACAAATCACAGTAAATCTGAAATTCGTCATTATACAGTGCGTCCATAAATTATAATAATAATATCTTTATTTAGCAAATACGCTATTAACAAACACTTAAAGGGTATAAGATAGGGCAAATCTTAATGTATACATTGTAAAGGGTACCTTAAGAGTTAATTATCCTAATAATTTTATGAACCTACGCTTAAGCTATTTACTTATTAACAATATATATTTAGTTAAAGTTTACAATAATGTATAAAATCTTTTTAGTTTTTTTTGATTTTCGAATACATATACACTTAATTGTTTTTTAAATTTAGGGTAATTATTACATTGTTTGATATTCTCTGGAAGTTGGTTGAATACCATGAGACCATTATAAAACAACGTTTTGGCTAATCTATTTGATTGAGGAGTATCTATAAAAAAGTCATTAGCTTTTCTCGTATCGTATGTATGTACATCTCTCACAAATTTAATTTTATTTCTCAGATAGTCTGGGGTCAATTTGTTTTTTATTTTGAAAATCATATCTAGTGTTCTAAAAAGAATTCGCTGTTTAACATTCATGAAATGGAGTACTTCAAGCATAATGTTTATCGGTGTATATCTATTACATTTCAAAATTATTCTCATAGCTTTGTTTTGTATAACTTGGAGTTTCTGTATTTCATTTTGGTTCAGGTTAAATAATATTGTTGAGCAAAAATCTATCTGTGGACTAATCAAACTTTTATAAAGTAGGATTTTTGTAGACATGTTTAAACAGTTGCTTATTCTTCTTAAAAAATATACTTTTTTTGACATTTTGTTCATAATGTAGTTGAAGTGACTTTTGAAATTAAGATGTTCATCAATAATTACTCCTAAATACTTGATTTCATTTACTTTATCAAGTTTGTTTCCCATAATTTCGAGTTTTAAATTAGAATATGAGAGATTGTACTTAGATAATTTAAGTTTGTTACCTATTAACATATATTTAGACTTACTTATATTTAAACTTAAACTGTTATTGCCTAGCCATTGACTTATTACATGTAAATCATAATTCATCGAGTTAAACATCGTTGGCATGTCATCACCCGCAATATATATCATTGTATCGTCTGCAAACATAGATATTTTACAATACTTTACATATTTTACGATATCGTTTATGTATAAGTTAAAGAGAATTGGACCAAGAACAGTCCCCTGTGGGACGCCATGCACGGTTTGCACTTTATCTGATAGATTATTTCTAAATTTAACATTTTGTGTTCTAGGATTAAGATATGTTTTAAACCAGTTTAATACATCACCTGTAATACCAATTCTCTCTAGTTTACACAGAAGTAATTCTCTGTTTATCGTTTCAAATGCCCGTCGGAAATCCAAGAACACTGCTAATATTACATGATTGGTTTCTAAAGACTTGTACCATTCATCACAAATATTTAAAATTACTGACTCACAAGAATGAAGTTTTCGGAAGCCTGATTGGTTGTAAACT
Organism: Rhamnusium bicolor; assembly: GCA_029963845.1. Lineage (NCBI taxonomy): Eukaryota > Metazoa > Arthropoda > Insecta > Coleoptera > Cerambycidae > Rhamnusium > Rhamnusium bicolor. Next base: position 132,604 of record JANEYF010005049.1, on the reverse strand, counting down.
AAAACATCGTTTTCATCACAAAATTTCAGTAGCTGATCTTTAACCTCCATTTCCAGGATTTTTTTCGTAAACCGGTACCGTATTTATAGGTCTATGTTCTTCACATAATATTGTATTTGTGACTTTTGGCACTGGTATAACGCACGATGTCTTCCACCCCTCTGGAAATTCACCATATTGTAATGACAAGTTTATTACATCAAGAAACTGATTTCCTATTACACTGAAAGCATCTTGTATTATTTTGGTTGTTACCATATCTTCACAGTCTACGGTGTTTTTCAGATTTACAATTATTTTTCTTAATTTTGCCATGGTTGTTGTTTGAAATGAGTGAAAGTTTCCTTTTTGTTCAATGTTTTCCAGAATCTGTTCATAAGTATTACTAATGTTAATATTGGAGGTAATTTCTTCGATGCTTGTGAGGAAGAATGCATTAAACTTTTCAGCAATTACATTTTCGTTTGTTTCCTGTATATTCGAGAATACGATACATTCATTAGTAGCAGGATTTTTATCCGGTAATAATTTCTTTAATTGTTTCCATAGTTCTCGGCCATTATGAGAGTTGGAGGTAATTACATCATTATAGTATTTTTCTTTACCTGTTTTTATCAGTTTGCTAACCATATTTCTTTTTTGCCTGTATACTTCCCAGTCTTCGTTTTCATTTGTGAACACCGCTCTTTTATACTTTACATCTCTTTCCTTCATGTTTTCTATAATTTCTTCATTAATCCATTTATTATCTAGATGTTTGGCTTGGATTTTAATTTCCTTTATTGGGCATATATCGTCAAGGGATTCGATTATATTCTTTACCAGTGATGAAGCTGATATGTGCATGTTAGAAGTATTGTTGTTCCATGTTTTATCTATTAGGTAATTCTGAAATAAGTTCATATCATAATTTTTTAGTATCCGTTTTTTTACAACCATGATATGTTCATTTTTATGTTTTGTTTGTATTTCATTGGTATCTACAGTAATTATATTATGATCACTAATTTTTGGAGTTAAATGCACTTCATGAGTCGTATCCTTCCTATTTGTAATCACATAGTCAATTATTGTTGAGCTATGCTGAGTTATTCTTGTTGGTGACCTAATAATTTGATATAGTCCATTTTGGTATATTATACTTTTGATTTTCTTGCTATAGTATGTTTCTTTTTGAAGATCAAAGTTGAAATCTCCAGTAATAATTAGATTTCCATTGAATTCACTATTTTCAATAAGTTTTTCAAAGTATTCTATAAATAAATTGTCTTTCATTTGTGGTGGATGGTAAATTGTTATTATTTGTGTATTTTCTGTTCCTATTTTAATTTCTATACCTAGTATCCAAATAAAGTTTTCAACTATTTCATTCAATATTGTCTTATATTTGTATTCCTTACTAATATATATCAGCACTCCTCCTGTTCTTCTGTTATCTGTTACACAGTTTTCCATTTTATAGTTTTCTAAATATAATTCTTTCATATTCACCCCATCGTCAACATGGGTTTCTGACATGCATAATACTATTGGTTTCCAGTTTTTTGCCAAGTTAACAATTTCATCTTTATTATTTAGGAAACCCTGACAGTTGAAATAGACAATTTTATTTGTAAAACTCTTTGGTTGCTATGCATTAAATTTTGTTTCACTGTTTTGCCTTTCAATCTGTCTTTTGTAGCAAGGACAATTTATGTCATTTGCAGCGTGGTCAGGATTCAAATTAATTTTTAATTTCTCCGTTATTGATAGACAGTTAATACATTTAAGAATATTTGTTTTGCAATCATTAGTTTTATGATTTTCACTACATTTGAAGCAAGCCATTCTATTTGTACATTTGTTGGCTTTATGATTGTAGCCCGCACAGTTAAAGCATCTAGTTATATCGAAATAGTCATAAATATTACATTTTCTCCATCCAATATTAATTTTTTAAACTTAAATAATTTTCCGGTTCAACTTCTATTACTATATTTGCACTATTTTTCTTATTTTTTTTAGGGTATTTCTTGATAACTTTTAATTTACCTTCCAAGTTTTTATCATTCTGTTCTACAACAGCTTTCAGTATTTCTTCATTGTCTGTGGTTATAAATTCTTCTTCTACTCCTGTAATGACAATTTTTGGTTTTTTAAATGTTCCTTCCTCGACTTTATACTTATCTCCCATTACTGCTTTAACTTTATTTTTTATTATATCCTTGGAGTTTGCATTCGCACAATTAATTATGACACCTCCATTTTTTATATTTTTTATATTTTCTACTCCAACTGCTAATTTCCTAGGGTCTATATTCGTTTTTAGATCTTTCCTTGTTTCGTCATTTTTCTGCTCTTTCATAGGCTTTATTAGCAAAACCTCCTTGTTGCTTGCAAGGACTTCGGAATAAGATCTTTTAATCATATGTTCCCCTTTGTTCTGGCCCTTTGCCTCATTGTTTTGTAATAAGTCATTTAAAATATCATTCGTGTTTTTTATAATTTCTTGCTGTTCTTGAATTTTTGCTATTATATTTTGAACCATACTTTTTAATTCCTTCATTTCAGTTAGTATTTCCATTTTGTTACAAACTTTGCATGCGTATTTAATGTTATCATTATTTAAAGTAATATTTATTACTTCTTCTGTTAATTTTGCACATATAGCGTGGTATTTCTCATTACAAATAAAACACTTGACAAGACCCTTTTCATTTCTTTTAAACTCGACATCACATTGTTTACAATACGAGTGCGTCATTTTAGTGTTTACTATTTAATACTAAATTTTCCCTTAATAAGGTTGTTCATTTACATTTGTGTACCTATCTCCAATAAATTTCTTGGAATTCTCTAGTAGCACGGAAATGTTTGAATTATTTATTATTTATATCGGTTTAGTTCATTTATAATAGTTTTAACACAAACAACAGCAATTGTAAGCTATACTTGCATTTATTGCTTCCAGATGTTGGTTTATGTCTCCTCTATACCATAGGCCTATTTTAACCCTCGTTAAGCTTTATTGCACTGGATGGTCCCTTTTCCGATTTCTCACCCGGCCACTTGATTGCGACTGAGTAACTTGTACTTATTTCACTTTGATACACTGCACTTTTTTATTAATATCAAGTTTCGTATTATTTTGAGTCTATATTGGGTCCTATATGTTAAACGCGTGCTATGTTTTCCGTACTCCCCTTTCGTTTAGTCCGATTTTTTTTCACTTATCTTAAACCGACTTTATTGCATTTTTGACTGGAGCGACATGTTGTACGTCCGTTCTCTACCACTACCTGAACACCAAAATAATAAAAAATTCATTATAAATAAACAATATTATTTATAAAATTTTCGCAACACGTCGATTTTTGATTTTAATTTACTGTTTTTTTCAAATAATAATTTAATATACAGGGTGACCTACCTTCGAGTAATGACGTCATCACCGTTTTTTTTTTTTTAAATGGAACACCCCACTTTTTTTTCCAATTTCCGGATGTCCCTTGCTGAGCTGATTCCAAAAATGTATCACAAGTTGCCTCAAATTGGTACAGGGTGGGCAACAATCAAAAGGTGTTTATAAAAATGTAATTAGAAAGTTATACGTTACTGTATTTTCACAAAAGACAATTTACAATAAATGTTCAAATTGTTCTCTATTGACCGCTAGACAATGACCTAACTGGGCAATACATTCATCTTTGACATTTTGTAGCACAGAGGGTGTTACATTCAACATTTCTTGCCTGATTCGGTCTTTTAGCTCACGGATATTGCCAGGTCTGTTGGTATAGACTTTAGATTTTAAATAACCCCATAAAAAGAAGTCTAGTGGACTAAGATCAGGTGATCTAGCGGGCCATTCCATTGTTCCCCTTCTTCCTATACACCGATCTGGAAAGGTTCTCTGTAAAAACTCGCGCACAGCTGCAGCGAAATGTGGCGATGCGCCATCCTGTTGTAACCAGATTCTGCTGTCTAAAGTATTGGCTATTTGGATATCAGGAAAAAGCCGGGTCAAATCAGGAATTAATGTATTTTGTAAGAAATTCAGATACAATGCTCCTGTCAAATTTTCATCAAAAAAATATGGACCAACTATTGTATTATTTCTCACAATACCAACCCACACATTGACCTTTTGTTGTGGTCGTTGCGTATGGTATTCTTGCATACAGTGTGGATTTTCCTGAGACCAATAACGGGTGTTTTGCCGATTAACATGCCCGTTCAAGTAAAACGTCGCCTCGTCGGAAAATAAAACGTTAGCAATGAAATTGTTATTTCGATTATTTTGGTCCATCATATACTCGCAGAATTCATTTCTTCGGTCAAAGTCGTCTTCAGCCAATTCATGGATGAGATGTACTTTATAAGGATGGTATTTTACCTTTTTAAAAATATTCGACACTGAAGACTTTCCAATATTCAAATCCCTAGATACTCCCCGCACTGTACAATGTGGATTTTCTACTGCCGACAAAATTACGTCTTGTTGAATATTTTCATTAACTTTAGGTCTACCTTGCTTTGGTGCATCCCTCACATGTCCTAATTCTCTGTATTTTCGCTCTATTCTGCTTACCACAGATTGTGAAATAGGTCCACGATCTGGGTGCATTTCATGGAAGAATCTGCATATCTCTTGTTGAGTCCGCATCCTATCGCCAACACCAAACATCATTAAAATTTCAATCCTCTCCCTTTCAGTTAAAGGCATTTTCAAAAAAACACTTTTAATGTGATAAATTAGATTTAGATTTCATGTAAACGTACCTACTTTGAAGCGTTCACAATACAGAAGTGAACTTTTTGACAGTTCCTAACGTCAATTAAAAAAACAAATGGCGAAAAATACCTACAAACAATAAAAATAGTACGGTATAGTCGAGGAGCAAAGATCACTAATAAACATGGTTGGGGTGTTTTTTAATAGTTTATCAAAGTAGTTGTATCATAATACGTTAATTTTATTTAATTTTTTAGTACGTTTATTCATTTGTAAATAACTTGTAATTTTGGTATTGTTGCCCACCCTGTACCAATTTGAAGCAACTTGTGATACACTTTTTGGAATCAGCTCGGCAAGGGACATCTGGAAATTGGAAAAAGTGTGGTGTTCCATTAAAAAAAAAAAACCGGTGATGAGGTTATTACTCAAAGGTAGGTCACCCTGTATATTAAATTATTATTTGAAAAAAACAGTAAATTAAAATCAAAAATCGACGTGTTTCGGGAATTTTCAATAACATTGTTTATTTACCTAATAATGAATTTATGCGTTACTTTATGGACACACTGTAGTTTCTAAAAATTTTTCATTTTACTTTCTCATCTATCTATAGATCGAGAAAGTACTCACATAGGAAAAAAAAGTTCCAGATTATGATGAAAATGGACGTTTTGAGACCCGAAAGTAGAAAATTTATCTGAATCGGCATGCCGTCTGTGTGTCTGTTTGTGCTGATCATTGTTGTAATACGATTTTTCCGAACACATCTCATCGTGGAAATCTCAAAACTTACATATATGTTGAAGATCCAAGGAAGAACACTACTGAACATCACTGAAACGGGTGCACCAAGGATGGTACGTCTCAGAAGGGGGGCAAAAAAATCGTCAAATCAAAAACGTTTAAAATAAAAAATTTTCAGAATGAGGAGTTATGCCGAAATTTTATTTTATTTTTTGAAAATTTCTTAATACCGTTCTCAGAAAATGGTCCTAAATTAATTTTGCATTCAATAAACTTGGTCTCGACAATACTTTCTCATCGTATTCAATTTGAAATGAGTAATAAATAAATTATTTTATTTCGCTTTGTCCTGCATCTCGTTTAACTAGCGCATTCCGTTCATATCATTTACTTTAACTTATATTTCAAATAAAATTAATGAAAAATAAATAAAATAATGATTTTTTTTTTTATAAATAAAATAAATCAATATACAAATGATATAAAAATGATATACAAATGATATAAAATTAAATTGGAATTTTTAATGAAAATAATTTATTTCTTTCATGTTAAACATGATGATGACCAGGCAGCAGAAATATTTGCCATTTTTCAGACCCGGCAAATATTAAAACAAATCGTATGTTTTAGTCTTTATATAATTAAATTGATACATATGCGTTTATTTATGTACCTGTACAATATGCAACCAGGATCTCTGTAGGAACTTGGGCTTGTCGTATATAATTTATAGACAACTAAACACGTGTTCCCCCTTTCCCGCAGTTGAACTTATCTTACGACCGCATAGAGTTAGTTATTTTCGCGGAATGGTGTGTGGCATGATTCATTACACAGTAAAAAATATTAAATCATTTTAATACTCGCCCGTGTGTATATGGTCCACAATGCTCAGTGTTGTTTGTTTTTGTAATATTACTATATTAGGAAAGGTAATATGACACAATAAATAATACATATTAACATGTAATCGATTATAAGACTTATACAAAATTCATGATACAATGAAGAAAAAATTAACATGTAATGTTGATTTAGGGCCAACCCAAGAGACCCCCTAACCTCTTTTCAATATTGTTACGCGTTTGCTATCCACACAAACACCTATACTCGTAGATTCGTTGATTGAAAGTCCAGGTAACACTTACTGACTACTTTATTTACTAATTAACAACAATAGATTAATAACTGACTTAATTATAATCACAATTGAACACTTATAACTTATGTCTTTTTCGTATTTCTTCTTTACTCGCTCGCGTTTCACTTAAGATTAAGATTCGGCACACCGTGTGTCTTATTTATACATCCATTCACACGATCTAGAGGAGTCCAGAAAAAAAAATTATTTACTAGTCATTTAAAAACTTTTTATTTATTTAAAACATTCAAATTCATTCAGTTCAAATTTATTAAGACCTTGTTGATTCTAAATTCAGTAAACACTAACAGCAAACATGTACTGGTCCACGTGGTATATAAAACAGCATCATGATTGATTAATAGAGCTGTCCGATGTGCCTGGAGTACAGCCACGGTCTTGCGCTGTCGTCACACGTGCCGGTTTAGAAGTGATTTACGCTGCAGTTTTATTTGAAAGGTTAATGCGTGAGGTTGTACCTATAAATTATACATAATGTCAAACGCGCCAAAGGGTAAAAAACGACCGTACGTGGACACAGTGAATAAATTTATGCAAAATAATTTGTAAAGTTTGCAATCAAGACTTAATGTGCTGGCACAAAACAGATTGTCGTCGTCATATCAATACTGTGCAACATCAAAATAAAAAAATGGCATGCCTTTGACAACTCAGTTTATGTTTGATTTATTGTAAATGTTAATAGCCTGTAATATTCCGCTACACATACTGGATAAACAACCATTTCGGGAGTTTTGGAATAAATACAATCCCCAGGTGAACTTACCAAGTCGTACATCGTTATGTAGATATATTCCAGCTGTTCGTGAAGATATTGTAAATAGGATTAAATGTGGATTAAAAAATACACGGCTCTGGTTATGTATTGACGAGACGACAGATTGTAAAAAAAATTCTATTTTAAATATTATAGTACGTGTACTGGACCCTCTTATACCAACATTTCCACGGCTTTTTATTATGCTGAATATTTTCAACAAATAAAAGCTGTGATACCACAGTTCAACCCTGACGAGGCTGCAGCTATTAGGGAAAGCCAGACAAGCTTTCAAGGCGTTTCCCTTGAAACAGATTTAAAAAGTATTAATAACAATTATAGGGGACTACACGACGCAATAGAAAAATTGCAAAATAGTTCGTTGTTGTTAGTGGAATCGCTGCAAATAGTGGACGACGTAAAAACACAGCTACAGGCTATAAATGACGCAAAAAATAATCGCGTTAGTGAAAAATTCGAGAGTGTATTACAGAAAGATCCTGATTTTAGCAAATTAAGACAAATTTGTGATGGTGCATCTACAACTTCGTTAAGTGAGTTCACAGATTGTTTTACTTATGCCTGTATTACATCCGTAGATGTCGAACGGTCATTTTCAAAATACAAACATATTTTTTCACCAAAACGAACATCACTGACAGAGACAGCTGTAGAAACATACCTGATGCTATTATACTATAGATCTTCCCCACTTTGTGATGACGACAACCAAACTACTTCATAAATCTGTTTAAAAGGGTGTTTTATACAAATTTTTATAAAATGTAACATTATTGTTAAAATTTATTTCCATTTAATATACTTATTCAAGTATTATGATATGATGTAAACATATGAGTCATATGACGGCTCTGGCGGCCAGGTGACCTCGGACAGCTCTATTGATTAATAGCAAATACTTAGTTATGCATCTGACCGAAGCAAACAAATACCGAATTTTGCATCTGACTTAGATTTTAACATCTACTTTACCATGCAAAATACTCACTTATGAACCTTATTGGCTAAATAGTCTTGTAAACAATGCATTCTTATATTTGAATTACAAACAAAAAACCCAAGTTTTTTAAATTTTGACCAAACCGACGCATCTATGTACACATATGTACAGACCAATCACCCAACGAATGCAAAACGAATGAATATTAGTTGACCATGTATCTTAACGCAATGGCAGACTTCAGTCATTCTGAATCGTTCTGAATAATACATTGTGTTAAGTGGTATATATTTTATATATATATATACTTTTGCTTTTATTCATCTATGGATGTCCTTCTGTCAAGCACATGAGACAGTAGTAGTTACCGGTCCTGGACTCCAGTCTAGTTTCCTCTCCCTGATGATGACTGATGAGAAAGTACTGTCACAGACCACCTAGCTGTCCGAAATTAAATCACTCTTATGCAATCGGCCCTTTAAGTGTTAGATAAAATGTTCATTTGAATAGACGGCTGAAATTTCTAAAATCTAATTATTACAAAGATTAGTACCTATTCCATTTTAGTTTTTTATTAATGGCAACTCCAAATCATGGTGAAAAAATTAGGCAGTATGTAGAAATTCTTAACCGTCAGAAAAACAATGACGCCTTGTATTGATTATAGAAATGAACATGCATAATTCACATAAATATTAAAATGTCACGTTTTGTGTAAAATTATTCAATGATTATTTAATAGAAGTATAAAATTAGTTTAAACTTAAATATGCATTTATTATTTATGTGAATTATGTGTAGTCAGCTCTGTCAGATGCAAGTGCATCTTTTTTTTTTAAGGTCTATTCAATGGTTTACATTTAATAATTTGTCTATTTTGTGCATAAGAATGGCTCTATAACAGTTTTTACAACAAAATCAAAAATGCAACACTGTCAGGCATCACTTAATATGAATGGATTCGGATTCGGTAGCAATGTTAGCCAGAGCACGATGGCAAGCACGACTAGAAATTTTTCTACTGTAACTGAGGGAGCGAATCTGCCACCAATATTTGCAATGTGAGTAGGAAAGGTTGTATGTCCACATTTGTCTAAGTGTATCCCCTTCTAGACAGCTTTGGATTTGGGTTTCGGAGTTTCTGTGGTGTTTATAATTATTTAATTTAATTTTCGGTGCAGGTAGCTTCAATAATGGTACCTACATGATATAGGGTACATAATAAACAATTGCATATTTATTAATTATGGAGTTATTCAGAATAAATGTTTATGTAAGTTCCACCTACTGGTGATTTTTGCACCATAATTTAGATTCGCTCTGTTTAAGGCTTTTTTATTTTTGGAAAATTTTAAAAAGTTATGATTCCACACTAGAAAATCCCCATTTATTAATTACCAATTTTTATAACACTCACAGACACAAATAAATTAAATATTACTATGTAGATAATATACATACTTGAGAAATCTCTGTCCTTAAAGATTCATGGGGAAAATTCTTAAATTCTGTCTCTTGAATCTTGAAATAACATTCATCCTCGCTGCTTTGATCTTGAACAACATTAGATCGTTCAATATAATACATAGTTGGTAGAGAAGGTGTAGAAATAAGAGAATTTAAAGAGTTATTGTCAGATATAGTTGGACTAAGGACAGGCAAGCCCTGAAGTTCTTTAGGAACAGTAATATCTAAAAGTGGTCTCTCTGCAGTCTTAGGTGTACTGCTTTTTAAAACTTTTTGAAGTAAATTTTCCTTTTTTACTGCTATCACTTTTGCAATTTTAAAGTTTGGTGAAACCGGTGACAATACTCTTTCAACAAATTCAGGACTGTTATAGAAAGAGTCTGTTTTATTGGTAGAAGGAGGGGAATAAATTGGAATAATACCTAATGTGGGGAAACTGCTGGAATCCGCTAGGCATGTTTTATACTGGGAGACTATAGATTCACGTCTTGCAGAGATATTACCTTTAAGAGCCTTTTCTAGACTATTTTTCTTATGATCTAACAGCTAAAAAATGTAAAATTAAGTAAGCAATTTTCAAAATTTTTGTTTACAGGATAATAACTTTTTTGTATTTCAGTCTTTTCAACAGATAAATGTGAAGTTAGTCGTAAAATATCAAGAAAACATTAATATCAATTATGTAAACAAAGGTCAAAATAGCACCTATTTTTTTTCAATTTAAAATATTTGTCTGCAATTATTGTATACAGGGTGCCTCAAAAGTAATACCTGATTCCTAAATCGAAATTGTAGAATAATAAAATATTTGATTGGTTGAATTAGTAAGCTACGCCATTTATTAGGAATTTATTACAAAAATGAAAATAAACATGGGTTAAATGAATGCTTCATGCATATGTCTACATTTATTAAAGCCATAGCAGCTTGAATGCGAAGAACTATAGTCTGGCCGGTGTAAGATTGCAACTTTCTTCTTAAAGAGTCAAAACCATAAAGAATTTTTTTTCGTTTCCAGTTGTCAGCAGACCAGTTATGGATAGGTATACGCAAAAGCAACTTATTTATTTGTGGAATTTCGAAAAGTATTATAAATTGTATTATACTGTTTGATTACCGCTAACAATTGAACCGAATAACAATATTTATGGATTTGACTCTTAAGACGAAAGTTGCAGTCTTACAGCGGCCGGACTATATTTCGTCATGTTCATCTACTGGTTCTGCATAAACCTGATGTAATATGTCCCCCGAAAAAGAAGTCAAACGCGTTGGGGTTAGCTAATTAAGTAGGCATGCAATTGACTCACATCTTCCAATTCGATGGTCCAGAAACTGTTTAAAGAAATTCTAATTTCCATGCCAAAATATGATGGTGCTTGTGCTAGCATAAATTGACCCTCCTAAGAATATTGAAAATGGCTCATATTTGATAGTTAACAATTTAATTGTCAAATAATTTACTCATATGATCAATATCTCTGTAAAGAAGACGAATCGGACATTTTGTCACACAACAATTTCGATTTATTTTTTACTTGCTGAATTGTTCCCCAAAAAGAGCATTACTTTTGAGACACTGTATATTTGATTTCAGAATTGTAGAAAATATGTTACCTCATTTTCATTTGTAAGTTGATCAATAATATCCCTCTGTTGATTCAACTTAACTTTTAGTTCTTCATTAATTTTTAAGATGGTTGTTATTTCTTGATCTTTTAAATCAAGTTCTGTTTTAATGTCAATAATTTGTTTCTTTGCGTCTTGCTCTCTTCTTGACAGTTCTTCACATCTTTGCTCCAATTTTGTATTCTAAAAGATTTTAATTATTGTATAAATACATAAAGAGAAAAAAATAAACATACATCCTTGTCGGTTTTTTCAATTAAACCTTGTAAATAAATATTGTCTTTTTCATACTGAATCACTTTTTTGTTGAGTTCCTCTACTTGTTTCTTGCTGGAATTAAGTTCCTCTCTTAATTCATCATTATATCTTTTGTCATTTTGTAGGTGTTCAATAATTTGTTGTTCACTTAAAAAATTAAATTAGAAGACATTACCAAATTTTACTTATTACTTTTATAGTGTGTCAAAGGCACCCCTTCATAGCTAGTTTAAAATAATTATTTAAATAGACTCCATTAATTGTGACGTCACGATGTACGCAACCTACAATACATGAAGTTCTAACAAAACTATTACATCCTTTCATATTCGAATAAATGATATACTGCATCAATAAGAACCAAAATAAACAAAGCTGAACATCGGATTTTAATCTTTTCTAGTATATGAATGATATTACAGGTAAAACCACAAAGACGGAACGCGATCATTAGTATGCGCAATTTACGTTTGACTGTTAGCAGCGGAGGGCGATCCACAATCACGAATTAGTGTGTGCGGTTCAGCACAGCTGATATGATACTGCAGCCTAGCCACATACCTTCTCTGGGTATTTGAGTCTAGCTAGCTATTGCAGTCAAGTGGTTCGGTAATACTCAGGTGTGTAATACAACGTCGGCTAACATTCAACGGATAAAAGTAAATTGCGCATACTAATAACCGTGTTGGCAACCTTGTGCAGTTTTATGTACGTATAGTTTTTAATACTTTTCTTAAATTTTAGTACCTATGTTAATTTTCTAATAAAATTTATAACTACCAAACTCTGACTTGTCCCTTCTGTCATAATCTAGCATCAAAGAGAATTAACATATAAATAGTAAATAATCTTCTAATTATTAAATTTTTAAATACAGTTTTCAAAATATTTTAAACTTTTAGTTTTGAAGACAAATTAAAAACCAATATGTTTACAACTTGTTAAATCTCATATATAAGATCATTGTATAAAAGGTTCATATTTGTAAATAATATAATTAAATTGAAGTTTGATTTCATGTAATGTCGTGCGTTTGTCTATACATAGTGACGTTACACTAATGGAGTCAATTGTCTTGCAAAATGTTGGCACTAATCCATCTAGAAGAAACTTTTTTTATTTGGTTAACCTGTTAAAACAAAGGTTAACATTATGCTAAATACCATAATTTCTATAAAAAAATTATTAATATATCATGTTTTCTAATTAGATTTTGGAAGCATTGCAGTATTGGAAAAATTTTGGACTTTTAATTAAATTAACTTTGATATACGTTTAGTCACCAAATTTCAATTATTCGCGTAAAAATGGATTTTTTTATAGAAAAATATTACAAAGAAACGATTTATTTTTTAATGATCTGTAAAAAATACATTTTTAAACAAAGAATAAAACTATTAAATAATAAATATAGTGTATTTACAAAATGTTCTTTAATTTTCCATGGTTTTAATCTATCATTTAAAACACAAAATGTTTAAACTACTAATGCTACAAACATTAAAAAATACGTATTCAAAAAAAAGTCAAATTTTCTTATTCAATATTCTTGAAAATAAAGAGATTAAAACCCATTTTGGCGTCAATGGAGGTCATAATCAGTCATGACGCAAATTATATATTTTTATATTTAGTTGTCAAATACAAAATTCAAAAAAAAAAAAAAACCGTTTGTAAGTTAATAAACATATGCAAAAAATATATTAAATTTTAACTCCCTGTATCTCCGTGACAGAACATTTTAGAACATAAGTTTATACGAAATGTTCTTAATTCCAAGCTATGAATTGATCTTGTAGCTTTGGGATTTGAAAGTGAATCATCCTGTTTAACTACACTTTCTAAATATCAATATTTATCTAATTTTGTCAGAAATATAAATCCTCAGAATATTGATTTAAATTTTTATTATGGGAAAAGACAGTGAAATCTACCCAGGTTTACTCCAGTATTCACAATATTTTCATACATATTTATTATGATATCCATCCTTTTAAAGTAACCCTAATTACTAATATTGACATAAACATATCTACATACGCAGAAACTTTCTACACTATTAAACATTATATCTTCAATCCTAAAGTCTATGATACATAAACAATTCCAACAGTGGCGTAGCAAGGGTTAATAGGGTCCCGGTGCAAAATATTCTGAGGCCCCTCCCCGGTATTTAAATAAATAATAAAAATTAAAAAAAAACAACGAAAATGTAAATTTTCTTGCATAAATATAACCAAATAAATAAAATCTAATTATAATATTGTGTCCAACACAAAAAAGAGAAAACCTTATAAAATAATATATTCAAACAAAAAAAAACTTAAAACTATATTCAGTCATATGTTACTGTCAGCCTTATTATAGTAACAGCCATAGGTATATTTATATGACCGCTCATCGACCGTTTTACATGCAAAAAAGATTAACTAATTTTTTACATGTACTTGTACATTTTTTGTAAGTACACTCATAAATTACAATTTATTTTATTACTATAATATCGCGCATTTATCGGTAAAAATAAAAAAAATAAAATATGCTTTTGCATTAGCGGAATTGTTAAGTATATTAGTAAAATCCATTTTAGACGCCCGTGGCGATTCAATGGATAGTAGAGCCAGATGGGATAACCTTTTTTTCAACACATAGGGAATTTGGATGACATGACTTAAACAACAGAGGCAAACTGGGACATAACAGGGGCAGACAGTACAATATACAGTTCTTACTTTGTAAACTTCTTTACATAACAGCTCCCCACTGTTTCACCGCTTTTGTTCGTCTCCGCCAATTAACGCTTGTTATTTTTGACGGCGCATGTTTTACAGCGGATTTACGCGTATAACAGTCACACACTTTATTTAACAGAACATCACTGTTTCTGAGAATGCGGACTGCCTCGCCATATTTTACGTTCACTAACCCACTATACTAAACATAAAATATCGAATAAATAAAGAACGTCTTTATATTCGCCGAACACACAACAGATAGCTTGAAAGTTCTCGAAATGAATAAAATTGCTAAACGCATAGGGCAATGATGTAAACAAAATAATCTCCTCTGACAAAAACACAAGGTCAGTACTACAGGTAGTCAATACAGCGGTTAGTTGCCTAACAGTTGTGCTTTGTTTATGGACCAAAACGATAATCGCCCTTAACTACTTATATAAATACAATCCTTGGCGGTCCATGACCGCTCATCGACCGTTTTACATGCAAAAAGATGAACTAATTTTTCATAAGGACCTAGAGTATTGAACACATGCACGTATTTCAAGAACACCCTGTATAAATTAAGAAACTTGTTTTTTCTTTGTGTTTAAAGTATTGAACTTTTATTGTTGTTAATTTCACATTTTGTGATGTATTTAATAATGAAGATGACATGCGAGTGAGTAATTTAATATATTTCATATTGCCATAAAGAAAAAAGTTGCTAGATAATTATGAACATACACATTAATAGAGATCCCGCAAGTTGAGAAAATCATAACATAAAAATAATAATAATAAAAGTATCATACACCCTTGTGACTAAAATAAAAGTTCACTCTTTGAGTAGGTACTTACGAATGTAATCTGGTTTTGCATCTATCTAAATCAGCTTGTAAAATTTCGTTTTGCTCCTCTGTGGCAGTAAGATGAAGCTTAACCATCATCATCTCATTTGAAACTCGATTTAGATGATGTTCTAGTCGCTTTTACCTCTTCTTCTAAAATAGTTGTTTCTGCTCCAACTAATCTCAAATTAACATATTTTATATTTTTCAGTTCATTTGACTATTTACCTGTATTATTTTCTTTGACTTGCATACTAGTTGACAAACTATATGAAGATACATTTGATAAATTTAGTAGACCCTCACAACTCAGAAGTTTTTGTCCAAAACTGGCTCTAGGTGTTGACTGTGTATAAGGTAGATGTTTATCATCTATAACCTCCAATTGACTAAAAAATATTTAAGAGATAAGAGTAGGTATGTATACCTCCCTGCATCAAGAGCATTATTGATACTGTAAAATACATTTAAACACCAAAAAAGCCAAAATAAATGCAAGTTTGTAACTTTTTTCAAACTTTTCAAATATTTTTTAAAAAATAAATATTTGTTAACCGCTGCAAAATTTTTGAAGGAAATTCATTTGAAACCTGCACTTAATCTTTATCTTTAGGTTTTCTTATTTGTCAAAAAAAAATAAATAAATAATTTATTCAAATGCAGGCAGGGATTGTCAAAAATGTGTTTTTTTGGTGTTTTCACATACATATTTTATTGTATTACATACAAACGCCGAGGGCTACCCACTCGTAAATTCTTCTAAAATAATGAACGAACACAAATTGAAAAGAAAACAAAAAATTCAATAACATGGAAAGAAAACAATAGTAATTAGTAGCCTACCACCATTAATTTTTAACTTTATACATCTATTAGTTTGCACCTCTGTAAACATGCTTCGAGACAAAAATCCGAAATTTGGCAGACGTACTGCTTTGACAAAACGAAAAATAAGAACTTTACTATTTCTCTCACTTACATTAAACAATAAAAACATTGTACCCAAATAGATTTAGTCAAATATTTTCACTAGGGTTGTTTTTTTTCAATAATAAAATGTGTCCTGTATGACAGCATCAACTACTTGAACTCTTCTGTTACAAGTGCTTGAAACGTTAATTGTACAGTTCTAGATGGTAATGAAATTTATAACGGTAAATGTTTATATACAACTGATATAAACTGTATTTTATATTTTTATGCTTTACCTTTCCCTTCTTGTTCACTGTAGAACACAGGAACAGTGGAACAACTCTCCTTATATTTAGAAGAATTGGCACTATTCTAAACAAGTGTTTATGCAAGGGTGTAAATTTTTTTATTTCAGTGTCGATTTAAAATAAATCCTTAATAATAATAAATTAAAAATTTTAATACTATAAGTGCATACTGCTAGATGGTGTAAAGTAAAATAAAATAAAGAAAACATTAATAAAATAAATATCTAAATAAACTTAAATGAAACAAGAATTTTTTTAAAGCAGATACTTGAGTAGTTAATACTAAAAATAAATTAGAATCGAAGACTTATCGGAGGATTTGGTGTTTCCGAGAAAGGATATTTTTAAGTAGAAAGGAATTTTGGGTGATATCCCAGAGACGGGTTAAAACCTAATATCATATGCGATATAATAAAATAAATGACAATTTTTTCTTACACATTAAAAATTTGCATGTAAAACTCGCGTCGATCGTTGACATTTATATATGTGAGGATGGAAGCATAACCTTAGCGACAATGGCGACAGCGACTGCCTGATCTTGTATTGTTTACCTGACCGTTCTGTTCAGTCTGTAAATGACTGCGGTTGAAAATATTGCATATAGGGTGACTATAAAGACGTTTCCTTATTTCCTTTATTGTTATTACGTAGTTTTTGTTGGGTGCAGTGTTGTTAGTGGACGTTAATACTGGCAAGGAAACTCCCGTCTGCAGAAACAGTACAATCATGGATTCGCGATTATAAATGCTGTTGGTGCCGCTCCTTAGAACATTCAACCGCCTTTAAAAAACTGCTAAAACTGCGAGTGTTAGTTTTACACCCACCAAACGTTCAGTCCTCTTCAAACAGCATGGTAATATTTTATACCTGCACCTTTTTGTGGCTTCCAACCCTCTTCAAACCACAAAGAGTTTACAAAGTAAGGTCATTATAAATTATATAAGGTCATTGTCATTATAAATGAAAAATTTATGAAGGAAAACCTGAAAGTTTACCGCGCGTTCGCTGTTATTTACGTCATGACTACCAAAATCCATATCTATATTTTTAAGTGTGAGTATCAACATACATATACTTTTAATACATATCACCTTCACATAATGTTTTGTTTGTTCATTCTTGTTTTATTCACAATTTCCCCGATTTGTTTGCGCAATTTACAACCGGCTTTGCGCCATTATACAAATTGTCACTAGCGAAAGTGCATCCTATATGCGCCACTAATTAAAAAAAAAAAAACTGTAAAATCGTCACTACCGAGAATGCATTCTACCGGGTGTAACAGGATCATGGTACACCCCCATTTTCTCCTTTAATTTTGAAGATAATTGATTGAAATTTGGGATGTCCTATATACATAATAAGCGAACTCTTCGACATACAAGTGACACTTTCGATTTTTAAATGGAACACTCTATATATTATTGCATTTTTTGAATTCTGCAAAATTTTCTGAATCCAACGATACCAAATAAGTGGCATTTCAAACGTCATTATTTTTTATAACATAATTTTTGGTTTTCCATTTAAGTGTGCCATGACGGTTCCGATTTATTATAAATGACCCGTGTAATGCGAGAAAAATCAAAATCCCGTCAAAAATACTAAATTACGTGATTTATGAGGAAATACAAAAAATCAACAAACATTACAACAGTTGTTCAAAGTGCCGTCCATTAACGTCAATGCACTTCTGAACTCGCATAGCTGTTTCTCGAAGAACGTTCGCCAATTGCTGGGCCATTATGCTATTAATTGCGCGTCTTACTCGTAGCTCCAGGTTTTCACGGGTTGTAACGGCGGTTGCGTATACAATGTTTTTTAAATGACCCCAAACAAAGAAATTAAGGGGCGTTAAATCAGGTGACGTTGGATGCCACCTCACAGGGCCACTCGTTGAAATTACGTTTTCTCCGAATCTCCGTTGAAGATAATCAATTACTATCCTTGAATTATGGAGAGGAGCGCCATCTTGTTGGAAATATATTCCCTGTCGTAAATGGAAAGGTGACAGCTAAACTAACTTCAATTTCATTTTGCAGAAATCCCAGGTATCTGGCACCAGTCAGGGGTCCTACAAATATTATTGGACCAATGATTCTACTACCAATTATTCCAAGCCAAACATTGAAACCGAACCGCACTTGAAAGTTACCCTCCCGTAATAAATTTTGATTTTCTTGTAACCAATATTTTGTATTTTGTCGGTTAAATAATCCCAAATTTGTAAACCTAGACTCGTCAGAAAATAAAATCATTCCCAAAAAATAATTGTTTGGCTGCACGACATTCTGCAAAATCCAATTACAATATTCCATCCTACGTTCGTAATCATTTTCGTACAAGTGCTGGTACAATTGGTATTTAAAAGATTTATAGTGGTATTTCTGCAAAATTTGGCTTACTGATTTTCAATTCAAACCCAATTTGCCTTAAAGAAACAGTCTTATCAACTACTCAAGACAAAACATTAATTTTCGTTCCTTCGTCAAGAATGAAATTTTCTTCGGGATCATTGTTGGGCTCACTTCGGAACTGATTTTCAAGACAATTAAAATAATTTCTCGCTGGACATTGTCTATCAGGATATCGATCAGCATAAAGGTGTCTAGCCGCAACGGCATTTTTTTTACATTCCCCATAAATAATTAACATGTCCACTTTTTCATCTCTTGTATAAATTTGCGTTACTTTGAACACAATTAACAAGAATTTTAAACAATAAAAACACCGATAGTTTGACAAGCTAAATATTTCATTGTTTTCAAAACCACCTTAGTTTATTTATTATATGAGGGTTAACGCGCTTGAATTCACCACGAGAGGTGTTAGTGTAGGGAAAGGTCAATGTCACTGAACTTTAATATTTACTATGCCCTTTTAACGCGAGTTTTTAGTAATTTTTATAAAAATTAGCTGAAAAACATTTAATACAATGATGGCAGAAGGGGAAAGTAGTAATTTACTTGCTCAGTAGGGAAATCATTGTACTTATCAGAAGTGTCTTATGTCATTAAAGTTAGGGTATATCAGGAATGAAAATGATGAAAACAACGAATGTACATGATTATTACTCACGATTTTCGGTACTAGACTCCTTTGGTAACGCATAATCGTCAGGATTAAAATGTTTCTTACAAATACACGAATGTTACGAAAGGAGTAAAGTTATTTCTATCAACCACTGTTTTAGGCGTGTTTTGTCTCTCGGACGCATATGTCCGCCTTTTGTTTCCGAACAAAATGGAACTGCACAACACTGAGGCACAATTAACGAGGTTTTTATTTGCTGGTGTACGAAATAATTATAATAAAACACTACAAACTTTTCCCGCGCCTAACAATAACTTTTGACACGACCTTACTCGACCAGTGGCGCCAACTGGTGAGCCTGAAAACATTAGCCCTCATTTTCTAATGAGGGCTAATGTTTTCAGAAAATTGTATTTTCTTATTTTCTTTTAGCTGTAATTTTGTTTGTATTTATCGTACATTTTAATACGACATATGAATAAATTCTTATTAATAGTACTAATAAATGGTACTACGGTACCAATATGGTTCCATTTGAAAAAATTGAGTCTTTCCCCAAAAACCATTTTGATGAACTTTATTTCCTCATAAATCATGTAATTTAGTATTTTTGACAGAATTTCGATTTTTCTTGCATTACACGTGTCATTTAGAATAAATCGGAACCGTCATGGCACACTAAATGGAAAGCTAAAAATTATATTATAAAAAATATCGACGTTCGAAATGTCACTTATTTGGTATCGTTGGTTTCAGAAAATTATGCAGAATTCAAAAATACAATAATATATAGGGAGTTCCATTTATAAATCGAAAGTTAGTGTCACTTCCGGTGAAACCGGAAGTGAAAAAAAAATCACTAGTAAGTCAAAAAGTGCCGCTTATTATGTATATAGGATATCCCAAATTTCAATTAGTTATCTTCAAAACTAAAGGAGAAAAGGGGGATGTACCATGATTCTGTTACACCTGTAATTTTAACAACATAATAAGTGAAAATACAATCAAAAAGAACTTTTTTACCAAATTAAAAACTAAAACACCAACAGACTTACAATCGAATTTAATATATAAAATACCATGTAAAAATTGTAATAAAAGTTATATAGGTCAAACAAGTAGGTATCTAAAAACAAGGAAAAAAAGAACATATGAGAGCTGTCAAAAACAAAAATAAGCTTAATATCACATCTTTGGGAGAACATTGTAAATTTTTAAATCATGAATTTAACTTTGACGAAACCGCAGTGATAGGTAAACAATCTAATCTAGAAAAAAGATAATTTCAAGAAATGATAAACATTAAAAAATTCGAATCAGTAAATTCAAGAAAAGACACTGAAAACTTAAACTCTTGTTATTTCAATCTAATTAATAAAATGAAAACTTTATGATAGGTACATATTTTAAAATTATCAACCTATTTACATCTTTCGTTCATTTCTACTTTAAGCTTGTTTACTTATTATATAAACAAACATTTTAGTTCCCAAACACTTATTCATCCCTTATCTACAGTAAGTTTAACAGAGCTAAAAAATAATCTCATTAGTGTCACGGCCTCCACGAGAATAACACATTTCAAGAAATATATAAAAAATTTTCATTTCTGTATGCGCCGGTATACCGAGTAGTTTTCAATAAACTCAATATTATAGTTAAGAAGTATGTTCCTGCCATTATGTTTTTTATACACGACAAACAC
The DNA here is from genome assembly GCA_029963845.1 of Rhamnusium bicolor. Lineage (NCBI taxonomy): Eukaryota > Metazoa > Arthropoda > Insecta > Coleoptera > Cerambycidae > Rhamnusium > Rhamnusium bicolor. The sequence continues at coordinate 111,377 of JANEYF010005049.1, read as the reverse complement.
TAAATTTTAATGTGAGTATTTGTTTATAATTTTTATATATCACTAACCTATAACTAATTCTAAATAATAATTGAAGTGCCTAAAATAAGTACATGTTTTCTACAATCTGTTATAGAATAATTAATTAACTGTTCAATATTATTTCTTCACTATTAATTTGGATTAGAATTTATCACCCATATAGTTATAGAATAACTACAATCAATTTATTTATATCTTACAGTGCCCTGAGGATGGTAATAAATTATACCGAAACGTCGGCAAGTTAATACAATAGTGTTTTAATTACATTGGACCTAATAACCCAAAAAAATTTGTATTTAGTAATAATAAGTAGAGTTGGCAAGTTGTGCAGCTATTCAGTGGTGCAACAGCAAGTAGATAGATATCTTTTGAGGCAATGACTGGTTGGCGGACAAATCGAAGCATGCCGTGAGACTAGCCCATTGTTGTATGTCGTAGCCAATTTATTATTTGTTGTATTTTATTGTTGATATTAATTTAATAATAAAATGTCAGACGTGCGCAAGGGTAAAAAACGGCCAGACGCTGAAAAAGTGAATAAATTTATCAGTGAATTTTCCGGATTTATTCTATAATGATGTTATAATAATTTATAAGGTGTGCGAGACAGACCTGATGTGCTGGGATAAATATGATTGTAGACGTCACAATACTGTGCGGCATAAAACTAAAAAAAATTGTGTGCCTTCGAAAACAGTTTATGTTCGATTTACTGTTAATGCTGATTGCCTGTGATGTTTCACTGCACATACTCAATGAACAACCATTTCGGAAGTTCTGGAATAAATACAATCCCCAGGTGACGTTACCAAGTCGTGCAACGTTGCGTAACTATGTACCAACTGTACGCGAAGACATTGTAAATAAGATCAAATGTGTATTAAAAAATACACGGTTGTGGTTATGTGTTGACGCGACGACAGATAAAAATTTTTTTATTGTAAATGTTATATTACGTGTACTGGACCCTCTTAAACTAACATTTCCACTATTACTAGCTACCAAAAGACTAACTGAGTGTATTGGCAAAACAATTACGCGGGTGATGCTGGAGACGTTAGAAAAATTTGCTGTCAACAAATGTTGTTTGTGACCGATGGTGCCGCGGCAATGCGTTTAGTACACAATTCTCTTCAAGAACAATTTGATGATACCCTTACAAAACAAAAAAAAAACGAATTGGGAGAGGACACCATTTGTACCTAGCTCTTCCACTGTATAACTCATATTATTTTGCAATATACATAAGTACCAAGTTAAACATAGAGATCTTAAATTTACATGAATATTATGTAATGTTTATAAATACCTGGGAGTTCTATTAAAATCATTATTTTCATCTGAAGAATTTGCAATTTTTTTTGTCCACTCATTCATTACTTCATAAAATTTTTCACTACTAACACAGACATTGGTGCTTTGAGGATCTAATGCATCTCTTAAACTTTCCAAAGCTGATCTAGAAAAAAAACTAACTTCAATCATCATGTATTAATACTAAGAACTTTTTGTTCTTTAGATGTTATTACTTGTATTATTGTATGAAAATGTCATACAAAAAATATGTATTTACACTGACCAAACTGTTATGCTGGTAGAAAATGACAAGCAGTAGGTGAGAGACTTGTTGGCAGAATTTTTGAAAATTCAGCAATAACTTACTGATAATCTGTTTACTTTAAATACGAAAAAAAAAAATTATGTAATTACCATTGTTTTATAAAATGATATCCAGTGATAAATATTACGCCAGATTAAAATTTAGAATCAACACATACAAAATTGAAAAAAAAAATTCGTAACATGATTATAAATTTCTACCATCTACGATGTATTTTACCTCTAAGCATATTAAGTACTTTTTATTTTTGTTAATAAATCCTATCCAAAGTAAAATAAATAATTAATTCACAATATCTGAATATGCATCTTTTATGCTAAAATTGTATTTATTCTCCCAACACAATAAATAATTAATTTATATGAGAATATTTTTCTTAAAAATATCCAAAATAATTTACAATGGTCTTAAAAAAAAGTTTTCTTAACCGCCTCTCAAGTCACCGAACTCCTAGAAAATCCTAGGATTTTGTGTTGCGTAAAGAGAGACAGGTCCTACAGTTTATTGTGGAGTCCAAACCACATCTAGGGCATTGACAGTTCACCTCCATCTTAATCCGAAGCAAATTACAAATAAAATTTGTTGCTCCGGGATGGATTCGAACCATCGATATTCGGTACTATTTCCATTTTAATAATAATAATAATAAATAGCTTTATTGCATGAAAAAGGTAATACATACAATTGGTGGAAGGTACCGCATAGTGTATTTTAACTTGCACCATGGAAACAGTATTAAAAAAAGTACAAATAATTTAATTATCACAACATAAACGTCACATAGGATAAAAGTTATTATGACAAAAACATTTTAAAATTCAGTATTTACATACATCTCACACTGTATCACAGACATAAATTAGTTATAACAATTATAGCTTTGGTTTTATTCTTAAAAGTGATGGCACTTATATATTCTATTGCAGGTAATAGATTAAGTATATGGGCTGCCTGATAGGTAAAGGAATGTTTATAGAATTCGGTCTTTTGTTTAGAAATTGATAAGGCATCTTTGTGCCTTATATTTATGTTGTGCAGTTCCCTACGCTTAACAATTAACTCCCTCAAATATGATGGAGTACCCGTTGTTATGACCTTGTATAACAGGCAGCTCATATGCAGAAAGCGTCTTTGGCCCATATTGAGCCACTGAGCTTCCTGCATATGTCTACTGACATGATCCCTTCCTTGCAAATTATATATAAACCGTATACAAGAGTTCTGAATTTTTTTAATGAGGTGTTTGTTAAATTCTGATAGATATGGTCCATAAACACAGTCCAAATAATTGGCCCGAGACAAAACTAGTGAATCTGTCATAATGCGTTTTGCATAAACTGGCAGCTGTTCACGGAATTCAGATACACTTTAAATTAAAAAATCATTTTTTACAAATGCTGTCAACATGTAAATTGAAACTCGGCTTTTGATCCATAAGTAAATCCAGATTTTTCACTTTGGTCTCCCATGAAAGTCTGGTTATTTATTTGGATTATTAGGTTTTCTGTGTTAAAGTGATTCCTACTAAACATTATAGCTGTTGTTTTTTTAGGGTTTATTGATAACGAGTGGTCAGTAGCATAATTGTAAGCATTTACTAAATCCTCATTTATCTGTTTAATAGCTAAGTCCGTACCAGTTTGAGAGTTACGGTTAAACAATTGATGAATTTGAGGGTCATCTGCATACATGTGCCACATACAATGTTTAATTGCCTCTGCAATATCGGCAGTATACAACGAAAAGAGCAGGGGCCCCAAGGTAGAGCCGTGGAGCACGCCTGCTCCAATCGTCAAGAATTCTGATAGAGAAATTTCCCCTTCGTCACTGATCTTGACTGCCTGCTATCTATCCAGTAAGTAACCCGAAAAACACTCAATAGCAGAGGTATTCAGTTTATAATGTGCCAGTTTGGCTATTAAGAGACGTTCAAGTAGTCAAATGCCTTAGGCATATCTACCATAACTAAAGGTGTGCACTCACCATCATCAAAGCCTTTTGTTACGTCATTTGTTATTTTGAGAAGAGCTGTATTATAGCAAAGTTTTTCCGAAATCCGTATTGACATTCAGGTAATATTTTATGTTGAACCAAAAATTCAACTGTTTATGCATAGATAACTTTTCCAGAATGTTGGAGGGCGTTGGTAGCACACTGATGGGTCTTAGATCATTAAGTAGGGGGTTTTTTTTTTTGGAATGGGAATAAGGGCCATTTTCCATAAATTGGGGATAAAGTATTTTAGCATTTTAGCAGATATATTGTCCACTCCCGTTGCATTACTTTTAACATTATTTATACTATATTTAAGAACTTCAAACTGTGTTATCGTGTGGAATTCAAAAGCTGTCATAATTAGCATTAAGTGTAGCATATCTATTTAAGGTTTCTAGATTTGTAGATACTGACGGAACACTTGATAAAAAGTGATTATTAATTACATTTGAGTCTTTGATGTGTTCTGGTATCTTAATTAAAAGTTTATCCATAATTTTCCAATTTTTTATCTTTTTCCACATGTTTTAGTATCATTTTGACATATTAAGTTCGTGTGTGTAGTAAATCTGCTTCTTCTCCTTTTTTAATTGCTGTGGAAATGTTTTTTAAATTTACGTAATACTGTTTGTGAACAGGTAGACGAGTATTTTTATATCTATGAAAGGCTCTGTTTTTTAACCTGATCATAAGTTTTAAATTATAAGTGAGCCAGGGTAGGGTGTTGTATTATGATTACCACCTCTTACCAATTTACCGCTTTCAAATTGTACTATATCAATATTTTTGTAATCTCTTATTATATCTTTAGGAATACACTTAGCTCTAGGACAATTTAAGTAGCAGTAAACTGTCCCGTGGTCAGTTTTAATCAGATCGCAGCACATAACACCACTTCGGAGAATATTTTCACTGCTGTTTGTAATTAAGAGGTCAATAACACTTTCTGATCCATCCTTAATACGAGTGGGTGTCTTTGATCATTTGTTTAAGGTTAAAACTTTCCAGTAGATCTATAAGAAATATATATTCGGGCCTATCATTCTTTAAGAGGCTTATATTAAGGTCCCCATATTACAATCTTGAATTAGATCATGCAGAAAATCATAGAGGCAGTGTAGTGCTCTATAGTCCACAGAATGTGAGCGATAGACAACTCCGAGGATATAGTTAGTGTGTTACATACTACTTTAACTCAGAGATAATCGATGCCACTGTTATCATCTGACTTAAGTATTTCTTGTGGCTTTAATTCATCACAGACGGAGATGGCTACTCCGCCTCCTCTTTCATTTCTGTCTGAACGAAATAATGTAAAGTTTTGTACTGAGTACTGTTGAGAGCTCATGTCTGCATTGAGCCAGGTCGCCGAGATTCCTACAGCGTTAAAATTGGATGTTGTTACGAAATCCCTTACAGCAGAAAATTTGTTGCATATCATCTAGACTACACAACTATTTATGGACAATCCTTCTACGCAGAGACAGCTACACAAAAATACGGTACTAAATGAACAAATTAACAGACTACTACAAGATATGGACGATAAAATTAAACGAGGACAAGACTGAAACTATCACATTAACAAGAAAATTCACGAATATTAATACTATAAGCAAACCAAAAATTAATAATAGAATAGCAGAAAAAAAACCGTAAAATACCTTGGAGTTACATTGGACAGACGACGAAGATTTAAACAACACATAACTAACACAATTAACAAGACTTACGGAACACTTAACAGACTATACCCCCTAATAAATAGACATAGCATCCTAACAACAGACAATAAACTCTTACTATATAAGACAATACTGAGACCGACATTAACTTATGCTTGTGTGGCCTGGAGCCATATTTCAGACACACAATACAAACGATTACAGACTAGACAAAACAAATTACTTAAATTACTCACGAACTCAATTCGGTACCGAATAAATAGCTATAAACGCTTTACCCACTCGGCTACCATGCCACTTTCTAAATAAATTTCTTATGAAATTGTAAAACCTGTATACTCTTACCACCTTAGATTAAGTAAAGTTTATTTAAAACTTATTTGCAACAATAAAAAATGTCGGCTTCTTTGACAGTGGTAAAGGGATCAAAGATGCCAAAGTTTTACGTTGTAAATAAGTTTGAAATAAACTCTACATTTAAATATAGATGGAGAAACTAAGGACTTTTCATTAATTTGTATTGATTGTATAATTGCTTTCAACAAATTTATTCCATCGAATATGTCTTCATTTTTTTTAAATAATATTCCACATCACACATCAATATACTTAGAACATACTGAGAATGAAAGTGCATGTTAATCAATGTAAAGTACATATATAATCTGATCGTTATTCGAAGCAGTCCACTGAAGCACCCCAGCCCTGGGCTGCTTCATCGCGAATAAGTTTCCTATAATTTTTACATAAAACTAAATTATTTCCAAGCATTTATATCATTAAATTTCAAATTAATTATATCATTAAATTTCAAATTAATTATTACATAAAAAGGTTAAACCATTTTCTTAGAATTTTGGCAGAAAACGTATGCATTCAAACCATAGACTCTAAATTAATCAGAAGTAAAAGAACACACAGTATTCATTTAATATTTTAAAACATTGACAAAACTATACAAAATCTTAAAGCATTCTCCAGCCGAGAAGAGATAATATTAACAAACCGACGTAAACACGTAGGGTTGTAAGAGTTTTACTAAGAATAGGGTCAAAGGCTATAAACATTGAGTCATAGAGCACTTTGGCTATCTCCGTCTAGCTTACAGGCTTGGACAACGAACTCACTGACGGGAAATCATATAAATACGCGACATTTCCTACGATCTGGGTGACATCTCTGACAGTCCCAAGCGATACGCTTTGGTTCTAAGGAATCGGGTACGAAGAGATTGTCCAGTTCTCCGTGGCAGAGTCGTGCCACATCTCTGACAACCCCAAGCGTTACGCTTTGGTTCTAAGGAATCGGGTACGAAGAGATTGTACGACTCTCTGTAATACAGTTGTGCTCCAGGTCAACTCTGACAGTCCCAAGCTTACGCTTTGGTTCTACGGGGTCGAGAAATAAGAGAGTGACCCTGTGGTCGGAGTTATAACTAGCATTGGAAGCCGCGCTTCATTAGCGTGCACTAGCCACTGACGCCGCCGTCGACATGGAGGCGAGTAACTCAGGCGTTACTCAAGAATCCGGGGGTGGGCCCCGCGGAGCTCTCCGTGTATGCCAGAATTGGTAGACACGGCATTTAAATAATTATTATACTGCGTTGCCATTTTCTACATACTGGAGCTCACTAAAAGTCATGAAATTAATTCAATTTCTTTGTTCCGAGTGAAATGGCAACGTTAATCAAAGTACGACTCTATATGCTTGGGTTTCACGGTTTTTAACAATATCTGACCGGTGGTACCACATGATTTATAGATAGGGTTTTTCTGTTATAATGCGCTGCTCATTACATGTTTATTAATAATTAGTACAGTCGATATTAATTTCGATAATAGTAGTTGAACTTTCATTCATTTTTCAAGTTAGGTCAAAATAAGATAATGTACAAAAGAATTAATGTCCAGTTGAATCTGCAATATCTGTCACTTTATCAAATTTCACTACCCGTATGGGGATCGGAGTGTAACGGCCAGGTGGGTGCGGTCGGGCGCCGACAACAAAAACATGCAGTTCACCCCAACCGCTGAGTGCTTTGACCATGGATCTTGTCTCTCGACAGAGTGTCCGGAACCAGATGACCGGTGTATACCGATTAACGATTTATGGCTATTGCTCCCATAAGCGTGCCGCAATACAAGCGACGTCTGCCAAACTCTTTAACAAATCTACGGGGTAGTTCATTTCATGTTGGTTTAAACCTTGATTGGTGGCATGCATTCGACACACCCAAAACAATACGGGCAGTTGCTCGTCATATGTCGAAGTTCCGCATATGCATCGAATCTTCGTTGGCCAGCGTCAGTTGTATTTGTGGTACTGTTTTATGGTAGCACCAGCTCGCGATTTAAATAACAAGGCATGGTTGTCGGTCTCTGCCCGGCTCATGTGACAGGAGACACTCTGGTGCCACATACAAAGGGAAGTTTCTCTTGCACCCATATGTAGAGTTCTACATATGTGATTTAAACTACTGAAGCGGAAGTTTTCGCGCATGTAATCAGGTTTGGTTACATTGCAGGTTTAACTAGCTAAATATCAATGTATTTTTTGTGGACCATGTAACAAGGTTTTGTTCATGTCAAGTGCTGTAATATATTTCTTATAGACAGTTGTCTAAGTATAGAAATAAATGGTGTGAAAACGGTATTTGAGTTTCCTTGACTTATTTCTACTTTCAGGTACAAAAGTGAATTCTAAACAAATTAGTAATAATACATCTAAAGCCAAATCTTACTCATACTAGTCATTATTTAAAACATATATCAATGCAGTGCAGATTAGTGTTCATAACAATTGGTAAAAATTATGTAATCAAATTAAAGCAAGTTAAATCTCATAAATGAAACAAAGTAATACCAAACTTTATAAACGTACCTGTGAGCTTACAATAACACAACAAATTTGGGGTCCTACCACTAAAACTAGACGATCACGAAAAAGGCCAATTAATTAATTAAGTATTACCTGTCGCCTCACGACAGGTGAGACAGTAAAAAGGGGAATAAATTAAATACAAAATAATCGAGGTAGGGTTGGGTTGTTACACTGGTACCGTAACCAGGATAAAATAAACAATAAATGATAGGAAGGGGGTTGAGCCGTCACACCACCAAACAAAATAGTCGACTTTGATGGCACTAAATTTTTAAACGAATCGATGAATCTTGAATTTTTTTTCCAGCAGTGAGATCATTCATTTGGCAATAAGTGTACATTATTGTGTTATTTTCTGATTATTATTATTTGTTATAAAGGATGGTTTATAAGGACGTGATTTTTTATTTTAATTTTGTTGATATACATGGAATGATTGGAGCACTGTCTATTTTATTTATATATCATTATTTAGTCCCTTATTTTAGTTACACACCATTTTTTTATTGTTTATCCTAACTCATTGATTTGTGCTGTAAACTCTGATTTATTGATACAAGACACAAAAAGGAAAATACCCTAAAACATTTTATTTCTAATTTAATGGAACAAATAATGTTCAAAACTTCCTACCCACCCATTCCTCTTGTAGGACATTTCCTAACTCTTTTCATTTCATTTGGAGAAACTGCCCTATTCGAAATTCTCACCTGGAGAGCATCCCAGATGTGCTCTATAAGATTTGAGTCGGATGAGTTGATCGGCCATACCATTTCTTTGGATATTTTCTCTTGAAAAGAAAATTGATTTACAATGTTTGCCCAATACGGTTAGCTTTGTCATAGACGTAAGTAAATTGTCGATCCATATTATTGGCCAACACACACAGCAGAGTTGAATAAAAAATTTTCTCACATACACGAAAAAAATATTACCTATTCATTATTATACAGGATGATTCTTAATTTAAAAAATTTAACCTCATGTAGAGGAATGAAAATTGAGAAACCATATTTATTCGTTTTGCCTTCTTTTGATTTTCCAGGTCTCTTCAGGGTACATTGGAAATGATTTTTTTGCAATATTTTTAAATCAGTTTTACCGATTTCTATCAGATCTGATAGGTGGATTTAATACTATAGAAAACGTTTATATTTGGATAAATTGAATTTTTAGTTACTGTATGGCGCCGCCGAATGTAGATACTCTTTATAAATAAATTTGGCCACAATTTCTTTGTTTACTAATTCTAAAAGTTTTGATGCACTGTGTAGATGCAGATTTCAATTTTATATAAAAAAATGTCCGGATATGTTTGAGTGCACAAGTAATGGACTATTCTATTATTAGGTGGCCATCCTATCCAAAATTATTGAATCAGACCTAGTACTTTTTACAGCACTAGCTTAAATCACGCAAAGAGGCAGGTTCTAACTCAGGCCTTTATTAATAAAATATTTCAGATATTATCAGACCTTCATACATTTCAGAAAGTGAATAATATTAGAAGAGGCCATTACTAGTTTGTCCAAACATATCCATACATTTAGTACATAACTCATATGGATTATAGGTGTAGGTGACCACAAAACAGTTTTTTATGATTATGTCAAAAATCGTGTAGCCTACAAAAAAATCAACAAGTATAACTTTTTTATGTAAAATTGAAATCGGTGCATTAAAATTTTTTAGAATTTAATAAACAAAAAACCATGGCCAAATTTATTTACAGAGTACAATCGGCGGCACCCTACACCAACTAAATATTCTATACATTTGTAATTCACCTATTCTATCACTACATATGTAAATGTCGAATCTGTAGTGTTATATTCAGGGTCGCTAAATATCAATCTTTCAATAGGACATTGGTAAAACGTTTAAACTGTGTTACTGTTATTGATGCTTGTGCTTGCGGCCCTCTTTAATCCTCGTAGAAGGTCAGGACCATCGTTTACTTTACCACTCTTAAAAATCAAAAAAATTCTAAATGAAAAAATGTGGGTTCCATAATTTTCGTTAATTAAGAAGCACCTGTATTTTAAAGAAATTTTAAATTTTACAATACATAAATTTTGTTATTATTGCATATTCATCATTTTGGTTTTAAAACAAATCCTTGAAAATATAAATACATTCTATAACATATGATATGGACGTGACATTCTAGTATAAACATAAGAGGGTCACTTTTAAATCTTTATTTGTTGTTATGGATCTCAACACCCAAGGTCTGCATAGGGATCTAATATATTGCAAGAATTGCAAGTGTGATTTGTGAATATCGACATGCATACTTTCTAATATAATATCTCGCCTTTGTGTTTTAGTTGTTCATTCTTGTATTACAAAATTCCCAATTAAAAAAAAAATGCACAAATCATCACTACTGAGAATACCTCCTATATATGACACTAATTTAAAAGAAAAAACTATACAAATCGCCAAGAACACGTTCCTAATGTTTAATTTTAAATGGCGGTGGGCGATGTTCATCAATGTTTTGCAAACATCAATGTTTCTTTCCCAATAATCGATGTTTTGGCGTCGATGTCAGAGGTTATAAAATATCGATGTTAACAGCGATGTCAGGTTTTCTAATGTTTCGATGTTATGATTTTACTTATTTTCGATAAAAAACTACAACAAAGTAAAGTAAATCTTTATTTAGCATTTTGCTACAGTTTGAACATAGAATATAAAAATATAACCATAAAAACAACAAACAAAACAACATCTAATAAAATTGTTTCACATGTAATATATATTTTTTCTTAATATTATTAATATTTGTACTTTCCTTTATGTCACAGGGCAAATTGTTATACAAAATACCATTATGAAACAGTTAATTTGTGTAATACTACTTTGGTTGCATAAAATTTATTTGTATTCCTACTTCTAGTAGCATAGTTATGTATGTACATATGTACCTGTCTCTTACAAATTGACAATTTTCCAACAAATGTTGTGGTAACATATTACAACATTTTAAAAATTCAACATAATTTTTTGTTCAACATTCATTAAATCTAAACTCTGCAACATATCCAAAATCCTTGCACAATGATGACAGCCTAATATAATCCTTAGTGCTTTATTTTGTTTGATTTGTAAATCTCCCATATCTTCATTTTTTAATGACATTAATACTGTTGAGCAATACTGAAAATGTGAACTATTAATTGTTTTATAAATATTTAATTTGGTATTTAAAGATATCATTCTTCCTATTCTTGCCAATATTCCGATTTCTCTTGAAACTTTTTTCATTACATAATTTGCATGACTATGAAAATTTAACTCTTCATCTATGATAATACCCAAATATTTTATTTCATGCACTTTTTCTATGTTTCTTTCATTGATCTCTATGTTACATGTGCTGATTTCTTGTTCAACAACATTTAATTTATTTTGCTAAATTTAGTTTTATTGATATTTAATTTTACTGTTAACTTCTAACCATTCACTGGGTAATTTCAAGTTAACATTTAATACATTTACAACTTCATATTAATGTGTACTATCATAGTACAATATTGTATCGGCAAGTAGTTGTATTTTCTTAGTTTTTATAAATGATGCTACATACTCTTGTATATCCTAAAATAATTACGTAAGCAGATGATGCCAATATTTTGGTAGCTGAAAATGATCTTTTAAATGCAGTACCTATTTAGAACTAATATTTCTGCCAATGAATTCTATCAATGGTGTAGTAATAATGGACTTGAACACAAGTAAAACTTTTTTTCATGTCATTTTTACCTAAAAATGTCACTCAAAAATCTAGTCCTCTCATTAAATTAAACAAAAAATCAATAGAACAAACTAGTTTCATTAAATTCTGGGGTATCACCATCGATCAAAAAATGACAATTGAGGTTTTTATCATCGAAACTAAGCACTATATGTTTTATTATTAGGCAGTTATGCAACACTGTATCTTTTTATATTTTAAAACTAGCTTATTTTGGTCTAGTTCTATTAAGAATAAGTTATGGCTTAATCTTTTGAGGCAACTCAGCTTATATAAATACAATTTTTATTCAACAGAAAAAAATTCATAAGATGTATGACTGGAAATAAACCACTTGAATCATGTAAACAAATATTTATAAACTTGTCTATTCTAACAGTCCCTTGTTTTTACATTTATTTGATAACCTTAAATATAAAAAAAGATGGTCTCCTAAAAAACAATTCAGTGCAAAATTATAAAATATATATCATCCATTTTCAAGATTATGCGTAGGTCAAAATTCACATATAGATCAAGGAACTATTTGTTTTAATAAATTAAAAAAGTTATTCAGAAACTTTGATGTTTTAAAAATAAATTATATACATACTTAATTGATAACGCATTTTATTCCATAGATGAATATTTACATACTTAAATGTAGTTTGTATCTTTTGCTTGTTTACAATGTCATTGTGTATTACTACATTATACCTAGATGAATATTTATATACTTAGCATAGTTGTTTGTATTTTGTTTGTATACTATATCATTGTGTATTATTACTGTATTTTACCTCATCTTATGTTATGGAATTTTGAATTTGTGACTAGTCCGATAAGTTTTATATTTCTGTGTAAACTTGAGTGATGAATAAATTATTTATCTATCTCTCTATTAATATAAAATACGAACAATAATGGCCCAATTACTGAACCTTGTGGAACACCATAATATACTATATTCATTTCATTTGAGACACTGTCCTTCCACCTTGTTACTTGTGATCTCTTAGGCATATAGCTATTAAACCACTGCAACGCTACACCAATAAAACCAGCTTTTTCCATTTTCATTAAACAATTAAAAAATAAAAACAAAGTAAATTTCAGAACCTTTTATCAACAAATATGTGTGTAAGGTGTTACATTTTATAAGACGGAAAACTGGTACAAGTTCCTTTCACATGTTTAAATTTTAAATAGATGACTGACGTACAATTTCATGAAAAAAGCCTTTTATCAATGTTTCTATGATGCCATGGTATTTTTGTACAAAGACAATTAACTAAAATCTTGATCTGAATAAACTCCCAATTAGGGCTTTGTAATACAATCACTCGAGATATTTCGCACCCTAGTGGACATTCTTGTCTAAATGCCCCACGCACTTCCATAAGATAAGCACAATCCTGTCTGTATTGATTGTCTAGAGGTCGGTAGTGGCAGATCCAGCAATGCGGGTTTCTACCTGTTCGGGTTACAGGGTAATAATCAAATAACCTGTTATCTAGCGGTATGGAATCTCCTACCATTCGATTTTCTAATACCATAACAGCAGCATCCACATTTTCTGTGCATGGCATGTGATCGATTGATTAGGAAAAATCCATTAGCACTAATAAGTGCATCGCTACTGACGCAACTTTTACTAGTAGCATGATAAATTGAACATGAGCAGAATATGAGCACACCAGATAATTCCCAATTGGCGGAGGGCATGGCCAGTAAAAGAATAAGCCGTGATTGGCGAGTGTTATGCAGTTATCTAAATAGTTGCCATGGTAACTGGTTACTTCCACTTCCTATTGACAAGTCATATTAGATTCTAAAAGGTCACAGCCGCTGCCCGCGAAGTGTGGAGTTGTACTGTAGTACGAGGTCCGGCTGCACATATTTATATTAGGAGAAATATTCTACCACTTTTTAATAAATATATAACTTTAAACTTTTTTTCATATCTCCTTCAGAACCCCCAGGTTAACATATACATTAACCTTACCAAATAAAATCAAAACAATTTTCATAACCTCCTTAATCTGGCCGCAAATAAGGGTTCTCTGTAAGATGTAAAATAAGGTAGAGGAAGAAAGCTAAAATCAAGTAAATTACCTACGACATTCATTTATTTTCTATTAAATAGGTCCTAATATTACTAAAATCTTTTCCTCAAATACAGATTGAAAAATTACAAAACATATAAATTTAAAAATTACAAAAAAATACAAATTTAAAAATTACAAAAAATTATATTATAAAAATAAACCAAGTTACTTATATAAAAAAAATTTTATTTTATATTTAAAAAATATTAGATTTTATAATATTAATTTTTTACACATAATTAAATATTTAAAAATAAAAATTTTAAAAATTATTTCAATTCGTACTCTTATAAAAATCTAATCAGACTTTCACTCACACTACACCGCTATCACTTTCACCTACAATATCAAATCACTATTAATTTTCTGGAATCAAATTCTTTTTACTAAAACATTTTTATTAAAAATACACTTAAAAAAAAATTTTAACAAAAATAATTTAATTATCCACTTTTTCCTCTACCTTTATATTACCTATTTAAATTATTTAATCTTTTTTTTCTTTTTTAATTTAAATTTTTTCATTTGTTATATATTCTTTAATTTAGACTATTATATCCCACTCATGTAATTGATTTCTTGACCGTTTCTATTCTTATTTTATACTTATAATTGTTGGCATTGTAGTTGTCTCCTTATTGAAGACATTGTAAAAAAAAGAAAATGAAAATATGCTCGATCTGTAGATATATCCTCCCAAACTGTAATTGAATGGCCACCGAAAGGAATTACTGCAACTATGCAATTTTCATCATAACATTCATTAACTTTTCGTCATACACAGCTAAGTGGTTGCTATCAAGATATTCAGAAAACCTCAATTAATCGGTAAAAAAGTCAATAGGAATTGGCAATTTGACAATGGAATGACAAATTTTCTTCTGTTTTGATGGTCCATGGCAAACTGTAGATTACGTCTTCTGTGCTCCCCACTTTTAACATCTAGCTGGTCACCTGGCATGAAGTTCACCTTCATGCAGTTTTCTTCAGATTATTGACATTGAAATGTTGATAGCTCTTGCTACTTGTAAGTTGTAATGTCTGTTAACTGTGTAGCATTCATTTTTGTTTCTAGAAGAACAGTTCTTCTTAAAAACTGGTCTAACGCTGGAGTTGCTACTCTATTGGTGTGCTCTTCCATGGGTAACTGCGGAAAGTTGTTTGCTAGGTATTGTTTCCAAGTATGATTAACAACTATCCGCTATATTGAAATGTCTAGCAATTTCTCTACCCGAAGTACCAGCCTCAACCATACCAATTATTCTTTCTAAAATGGACTATCTAAGAGGCATTTTTAACAAAAACAATGACACTTGCAACAACCTTCATTTGTTTCCGAGGGCTTTTTAGTTTTATTATACAAAATGACATGAATATGAAAAAAAATCATCTTAGCACAAATGATCTACAATGAAAACTAAAAAACATAGTTCACAATTGCGATATGGGACTAAATAATGATGTATAAATAAAATATACAGGATAGTCTGTTTATCCCATATGTAACTCAACAAACTTAAAAAAATCAGATCCTTATGAACCAACCTGTTTATTTAATAATAATAGGAAGTGAATGCAATAAAGCACATTTATTGCCAAAAGAACGATTTTTCCACTGCAAAAAAAAAATTGATCGACAGTCAATTAATTTTTTAGGTGCACTGCTTCGAAGTGACAATCAGTTTAGTACATCCATTTACTTATCTGTCTTACATGGTAGATGTAGATGTTACCCAAATGGAAAATGCATAACAGATACGTAATCCGTGCTCCGAGATGTATTTAATATAAAAATTGCCTTGAAATGACTAAAAATAGGATGTACTTATTCATAGTTCATAGACATACATAATGCATGTAAATGAAAAATACTTCACAGTATATTTCTACTGATTTTTTACTAAATAATCAATTTCTATACTATTGGACTGGATTTCATGCAAAACCCATGCTTAATGCAATAAAAAATAAGAAAATTTGAGTAAATATGAGGGAGAGAGTTGAGTGTATACTGCTTCGTTGCCACTAAGACGACCAGTGCGATACAATGTGCAAGCAAATGTCAGTTGGGGACTGCCGACACCGCAATAAATAACATTCATTCTTCTCGCTCACAAATATCACAGAATTCCAGACTTCTGTGCCGATGTGGCAGTAGTGCAGAGCAACTGTCTTTGGTCGTCTACCAATTTTCTATTATTCCATCACTGTCTGCTACATTAAATGCAAGTTTTGCATGAAACCGAGTCCAATACTGTACAGACATACAGTGTATGTCATAAGTATGTGAATTGCATACTCTTCTATTCTATATAATTTGTACATGTTTTTTAGTATGAACTAAATATAAGAATTTAAGTGTGGTCTGTCATACCTAGTACAAATATAGTATAAAATTGCTTAGTTTGGTTTGTAAATTTATACTATCTATAAAGTCTGCTATGTGAAATTATGTTTTTGTGTTAACATTATGCTAAATTATTATTATCCCAGGAGTAGGCAACATGTCAAGCATTTTTTTTTATTATGATACCCTTAACACAACTTACAGTTATTTAATTCAGTTGATTTAAACTCTTGTATTTTTAACATTTCCTAACTTTTTATAGTAGTTGACACCTCAAAACTATACTTTAAAACGGCGTTAGCACGCCCTCGTCATCAGAATTACCAACATAAAACTTTAAATCACTCTTAAAATTTTTATATTGATGAGAACGAAAAATTAAAACAAATGGTTAATTTTAAATACCCTATGGATTTAATATATAAAATTACAAATACTGCTTTTTTTTTGTCAAGTAATAACATATTTTATTTGGTATCATTTTATGAAACTAATTAATCGTATTTCCTATTAATAAAAAAAATATGAACTAGTACTGGCAATAATTTTATATATTAAATCTATATGGTATTTAGAATGATCTGTTTTAATTTTTCGATACAACAGAAAATATTTTACAGCGATATATATATTTAAGTTGGATACCTGATGAAAACGCAGCCTTAAGGCACCCAACAAAATGATATAAATATAATAATAATAGGTATTCTGAAAACATTAATATGAATTTTTTAATCATGCCCATGTGAATAAACGTGCATAGAACAACTCATACAACATTACTTACAGGTCTTCTATCATATAAGGTGTAACAAAATCAATTAACTTTGATACAGGAACCAAATTTGAATTGTCAGGATCACATGAAGTATAAATATTTTTCATAACAATCTCCATCGTACAATCTAAAATGTAAATTTAACATTAGTTAGGATGGCTGCATAGTAATATGTTACAATTTAAGGATTATATATTTATTATAATCAGTTCGTGATTATTTATCACTCATCAGGTAGGTAGATATGTAAATATATAAAAGCATTAGCAAATATTTCTTTTAAAACCAAATGCAGTCACAAAATTACTTGATTTATCTTGAAAATTACAAGCCCTTTAAATTAGTAGGTACCTACTAGTAGTAGTAAATGATTAAAACTGATAACATAACTTTATTATTTATAATTGGGTGCATTCAACACTATCCAGTGCCAAAGCACTTTTAGTGTTCTGAATGCTTATCATTGTTTATAAAACAAAGATAAAAGTATTGCCAAAACTCATAGTGCTGGAGTTTGTTCAATGTACTCATATTGTTTATTAGATGTGGGGCCGGTTTATCAAAGCTGGGTAAAGTTAATTTATCTGACAGATAGTGATTTTCTAAAGGTTAAACTATCAATGTTCGGTTAAGGGAAACTTGTAGTTCAAGTGCTGGATAAAGTAACTATAACTTCCAAGTAGTGGATAACGAATTAACTAAAGGATAGGGCAAGCATCATAGGCAAATAACAGATAATCTCAATTCTGTTTATTTTTTGACAGGTTATGAAAATGGATATATTTGATTATTTATGTAATGATGAGGCATTTGTTGAATTTATATTGGAGTAGGAGACAAGACTTTATACGTGCCGAGGTGATCATTTTGAAGAAATGCATGATCATGAATATTTTGTATGATTTTGTCTGCAAAAACAGAGCTTTATAGATTTTGTAGTTAATTTAACATGAACAAGAATTTGAATCATCCAAATAATCTGTTATGTTTCACTCTTAATATAATTTGTAGATACATGCAAAAATAAATATATAAATAAAATATTAAAAATAAAGAAATAATTATATATAAATAGGGAATTACGATATTTGGAGAGGTGTATATCGGTATTGTGCTGATATATCTCAGTCATTCCAGTGAGATACTCGTATTTGTCGAGAGGCAGAATGAGTATATTAGGTAATAGTGCACACTAAAGTTTGCTTCTGGGTATTACTAAAATTCGTACCTCGTCATTTCTACTCACTTTCCATGGTTTCTATGAAACCATTTAATTTTCAATACACAAATTAATGTTATTTTGAATATCAAATATTGTATTACGCACACGAAGGATAAGGCAGCCAATCACAATTATTATCTGAAATATTAGTGCAGCCTTAGATACCATTTATACAAACTAAAAGATAACTGATTAACAAATAACAGTGCACTTGAAAAACGATTCTAACTTACACTACCACATTATCTTCCGGATATCCTTATCTGCTAGATAACTATCACCCCCAGTATTATCAACATTTTAAAGGATCCTTTAGCTTAAAGGGAGTTTTACCGAAAAGAAAATGTATTATCAGCAATTCCAGCAAAACACAAATCGAGATATATGAATGTTATTAAACCTAATTATTTGTTTAAATTATAGAATAGCAATTCTATAATGATATTTATATTTTGTTTGTTTTCTGGTCACTAAAACTCCCTTTAAGTTAAAGGTCCCTTTAAAATGTTGATAACACTTTTAACCAAGCATTGATAAACCGGCCCTTATATTTCCAGTGCAACCTGGACTACCTGCAAAAAATATGCTTACTTCAAACTACAAAAATTATATTAATGACTGATTAGTTAAAAGTATAACGATCGTTTATTAATTTTATTATTTGAACTCATAAGATTTTATATATTACCAAAATGTGTAGATATATTATGAAAAACTGAATTCACTTGTATGCATGCTCACATGCAGTGTTTTTGTAAAAACCAAAATATACACAATATCGCCAGATAATACCAGTACGTTTTAAATAATAAATACATACCTTCATTTATAGAAGAAGCCATGTTCTATGTTGTTTTTTATATACTTAATGGAAATAATTTAAAGAAAAACTCCTCAAAACATTTACGCACGTACAACGAGAACTATAACTTCATATAGATACATCACAAAAAAATTAAAACATGTTAGGTATGCATTTTGTTAATAGACCGATAATTACATGGTAAAAAATATATTTCAAAAACTAAACAAATTTTAACGTAAAAACAAAATGAATCGCACTATTTCATCCGCAAATCTGAAACTGGTTATAAGTTTCAAATAAATTGAAAATTTGTTAAATACGCATGGTTACTAGATATTTACGCAGTACCCAGACATTTTTTTTACCGGCGACTTTTTTTGCACAATGAAAATATAATAGTGAATGTTGATCTGATACTTTTTTTACAATCAAGTTTTTTTTAAATCAGTTTCTTATATCGGAATAAAAAGTTTCAAAAAGGCTTAACTTTGTTAATAGTGACAGGATACTTGATAACTTATTACTTACTTCCTTAATAGCTGACACACAAGAAGTACTAAAGAAAATAAAATGAAAACTAAAAATCAGCAACAAATTTTCTCAAGTAGTTTTACATGTTTTTAATAGCATGAATGTTTCGTAGTTCAAAATGTTCTTTAGACTCAAGGTTTATCTGTTCAGAGAACGTTCAGAGAAGGTTGGCCCATAACTAATTTGTAATTTAAACTTTATGTTGTTTTCTTATTAGGGGATTAGTAATGTCACGAAAGCGCGAACACACTGGTTCAAAATCTTTAATTTCCTCACGGTAAAACGCAAATTTCTTAGATAGACTCTATTCACATTAATTTAATCTGATTCTGTGATTCACATAAAAATGCGACGTCATACTTGTGCAAAAATTACGTTCAGATAGGTGTGTTCTTTTTTAACTAAGATCTCAGTTAATCTAAATAGTTTTACGGTTACGGAGGCTAAATGGGTAGAAAGAACGCATCTTATGTATCCATTGAGGGCTACCGTTTTAGGCTCACCAGTTGGCGCCACTGGTGAGTAAGGCAGCTGTCAAAAGTCATTCTTATGCGCGGAACAAGCTTATAGGGTTTTATTATAATTATTTCGTACACAAGTATATAGAAAAAATGTTAATTATGACTCAGTGTTGTTCAATTCCATTTTGTTCTGAAACAAAAGGCAGATATATGTTTCCGAAAGACAGAAGTCACCTAAATCAGTAGTTGGTAGCGATTCGCAAGGATAACTTTACTCCTTCGAAACATTCGCATGTTTGTAAGAAACATTTTAATCCTGACGATTATGCGTTACCAAAGGAGCCTACTACAGAAAATCGTTAAGTAATAATCATGCACATTCGTTGTTTTCTTCATGTTCATGCTTAATATAACCTAACTTTAATGACATAAGACACCTCTGATACGTACAATAATTTTCCTACTGAGCAAGTAAATTACTACTTTTCCTTCTGCCATCATTGTGTTAAATGTTTTTCAGCTAATTTTTATAAAAATCACTAAGAAGTGTTAAAAAGTCATAATAAACATTAACGGTCAGTGTCATTTACCTTACCCTACACTAGCGCCTCTCGTGGTGAATTCATGCACGGTAGCCCTCATTGCATCGACGTCACATATTTAATTAGAAGTACGGAACGGTAATCAAAATAGCAACATAATCTATAATGAATAGTTGTGAATAGTGTTGTAAGGAAACGTTTCAAAAAAAGGTGGATTTATGCAGACACATTTAACAGTTATCATTTAAGATTTAACATTTAGCATTTAAATGAGAGATTTAAGAATGTCAATACACATTTATGCACAATTCATTTATAACTTATCATTTAAGAGTCATCCAATCAAATTTAAAGTTTCTGGAGTTGACCAACTCTTAAATGTAAAATGCTAAATGATAAATGTGCTGCATAAATTGATTCATTATGTTATGAGACTTGAGGTGGATTTATGCAGACACATTTATCATTTACCATTTAGGATTTAACTTTTTAGCATTAAGCAGTCTCATGACGTAACGAACCAATGAGGGTTAACGCGTTTGAATTCACCACGAGAGGTGCTAGTGTACGGAAAGGTCAATATTACTGAACGTTAATGTTTACTATAGCTTTTTAACGCGAGTTTTTAGTAATTTTTATAAAAATTAGCTGAAAAACATTTAACACAATGATGGCAGAAGGGGAAAGTAGTAATTTACTTGCTCGGTAGGGAAATTATTGTACTTATCAGAAGTGTCTTATGTCATTAAAGTTAGGTTATATCAAGAATGAGTATGATGAAAACAACGAAATGTATATGATTATCACTCACGATTTTCTGTAGTAGACTCCTTTGGTAACGCATAATCGTCATGATTAAAATGTTTCTTACAAACACACGAATATTTCGTAGGAGTAAAGTTATCTCTATCAACCACTGTTTTAGGCGAGTTTTGTCTCTCGGAAGTATATGTCCGCCTTTTGTTTCCGAACAAAATGGAACTGCACAACACTGAGGCACAATTAACAAGGGTTTTTATTTGTTGGTGTTCAAAATAATTATAATAAAACACTATAAACTTTAAGTTAAAAGCAACCTTTTCTTCTTGTGATCCACGCACTTGCCATTTCTTAACTACTAATCTGTATCATAAATGAAGAATGCATCAAAAAATCTAATATGAGCATGTAATGTTGATAGGCCAAAATCGTATGCATTTGTTTTTACTGGTCGTTTTGTAACTTTTTCCAAGTTATTCATGCCTTTTGGACATGCACCACAAATATAGCAAGCTTGGGAGGAAGCATTGTTCATTAGACAGTTGCATACTTTTCCATCCACCATAGTTTTATGAAGAAATGTCTTGACCTGAAGACAATACTATTTTTGTTGGTGCTAGGGTTGCTATTTGGCCTTCTACGTTATCTACTTCTGATCTGGCTATTTCTGCTGTTTCTTTAGTAAATTTAAAACGAATGGGTCTACAAAATCTAGCATAAGAGAGTAAAAGAACATCAGAATCACATATGTCGACATGTTCTTTGGAAAAGTTTTGTTTATACGAGTGGCCTCTATTACCATCTAAACCCCACTTGTAGTCCTGAACTTTGACCAAATGCTGGCTTGTATGATCCAATAAATTTTGCAGTTTTACTTAAGCAGAATTTTCTAAGACATATAAATCTGGCGGGTAACATTCGGATTTTGATTTTAGCACTAAATAAAAGGTGGGTAAAGGTTTTCATTTTGTTTGTTTGCACCTTTTTCCATTGAAATGTATTGATGTTTTGTTAATTTTAAATTGACAATCAAAGCTAATGACTCATCTGGGGGGAATATAGTTTAAAATTTGGTTCACTGTTGGACATTTCAAAGACAGTTTTAATTTTTTTTTTAATTTGAGGGCTACTAGTTGTTACTTCATTTATCAGTTGAGCAACATTTCTTTTGCCTGTAGATCTGTAACCAATTTCTGCAGCCAACGCAAGTTCTTCGGGAGTTTTGGATTGTACCATTGTTTTCAAGTTACTATCTGTAAAAGGTTTCTTTGGACGGTCAACGGTTTTTTTCTTGGTAACAGTTGATGTCTGATAAACTTTTTTTTTTCGAGCCACAAAGATTATTTTTTTTCAAACTGATTGTAATTTTGATGACATTTTTTCCAGCTGGATAGCAGATTACAAGAGAATGGCTTTAAATGTGTCAAAATATCTTTCTCGATTTCATCAGAAAGATTTTCTTTTTCAATTTTCAGTTTTACATAATTTAAAACTTGATCTAATGCTTGCGGATTGGTTGGGTTCGAAATTAATTGATTTGATTTCAGAAATTGAAATATGTCTTGTCGTTTAAATATCTCCTAAAAAATACATCGCTGTGACAAATGGTAAGGGATGGTAATTTTTTATGTAAAGTTGCCTTTTCTAATAAATTATTTCTCTCTGATACAGTAGCGGCTGGTCAGGGGAGGCAGGGGAGGCTGAGTCTCTTCTATAATTTTGGGAGAAGCAGAATATCTCCAAACTAATATTTTCCACAAGTAGAAATTTCTGCTTAGGTATATCTCAATTCTCAATCTTGTTTAATATTCATTAATTAATTTTCAGTGTAAAAAAATTTGCATTTCCTTTCCACAAACATGTAACATTGTAGTCCAGATAGTCCACTCCACATATGCATATTTCCCGGTCTCTCATCGCGCTTGCTCCGATGAACTGAGACTAGCGGCCAGCCAACCCCCATTTCAACACATTGTTTGTGACCTTGAAAGTTTGGCGCGTATCAGCAAACATTCTGGATCTGTAAAGTTAGGGCAGCTAGCCTCTAGCACCCCATCTTTTTTCTAGAGCATGTACACTTCAGTTGAGCATTGATCCCCTCTCTCAAGAGAAAGAACAGTTATAGAACATAGAACAAGGGCAGTGGTAATTTGTGATTTCGTGGGAGAACATAAACATACATAAAATATTTAACAGGTGGTTGAAAAATGAGTGCTATAGGTAAAAATATTCCCAACGATGTCTTGTTGTCCAGACGTGGTGGATTATTTGTTGTTAAATGGATTTAGTTCTCTTAGTTATGATCAAAAGATAAGAGTTAAAAAAATGATCAGACCCATACCGTCAATGCCGTCATTAGTATTCACAAATGGTGAACAAAACAGAGGGTTTAGTGATAGCAATTATCAAAAATTCGAGTGGTTAACGGCATCAACAGTTAGAAACAAATTATGTTGTTGGAAATGTTTGTTATTTACTAATGATCAATCCTCAATTTGGGGCAGGGCCGGGTTTAATAATTTGCAAAATTTATCGCGAGGTTTATAAAGTCTTGAAAAATGTTAGGTAAACAAAATATTGTATATTTCTTGGATTCTGCGCATAAAAGAGAAATAGAAAATTTTACTGAAAAAGTCCGTAAAAATAGGGATTAGATTAATTGATGCCATTATATATTTATCTTCTCAAGAAAATTCTTTTCGAAGACATGACGAAAAACGCGATTCGTATAATACAAAAATTTCTGAGGAGCTAAGAGATTTTTTAAAAACGTATGATCCAAAATTAGAGAACTTTTTGAATAACACCACTGTTTTTTCCGAGACGTCTAAATCTATTCAAAATGACCTAACTGAGAGCTTCATTATTAAAGGCAAAATTTATGAAGAACTACATAATTGCGAATTTTTCTCATGGCAAATTGATGAAACGACGGACATTACTTATAAATCTCAATTTTCCGTAATTTTTAGATATGTAATGCATGGTGAAGTTGTTGAAAGGTTTGTTGGTTTTTTTGATGTGAGTAGTGGAAGAAACGTGAACAGTTTATTTAAATTATTAATTGACGAATTTGGTAAATTTGATTTGAAAAATAGTTGCACAAACCTATGATGGCACTGCGGTTATGTCAGGACATATTAATGGACTCCAAACTAAAATAAAAGATATTGCTCCTCAAGCTTACTTCACTCACTGTTACGCACACAAATTAAATTTGTTTTTGAGTAAAACCTGTAACGGAATTAAAGAAGTTAGAATATTTTTTCAAATATTACTGGTTTTTCGTCATTTTTTTTCAAAATCTAGTAAAAGATCTGATATTTTAAACAGAATTATGGAACATAAAATTTCGAATAATGCTCCCACTCGGAATTTTTCATCTAGAGTTGACGTTTTTAATTTTATTTAGGAAAGTGAAGACTTTTTAAATGACGATCAGACTTTAAGAGTAGCTTATGGATAAAAATCTTTATTGTTGGATAGAAACCTCATATTTTTCTAACGGTTTATAAAATGATTTTTGAGCAAATTGATGTTGTTTTCCAAATTTTACAGAATAAATTAACTGATATAACATATTCTAAAAATAGTCTTAATTCACTTATATCTAAATTAAAAGATTTTCGCAATAACGAAATACATTTCAATATTTTATATAATGTTTTTTGATAAAATATTGAAGAATTAGATGATGAGCCACAGTTAAAAAAAGAAAGACAACATATAACTTTCATAGGACAGACATACATTACAAACAAATTTTTACAGAAATTTTGGACACCATTATAGTTCAAATTGAAATTAGATTTTCCGATTTAAATACTTTGCAATGTTTCGATTAAGTAAATCCTAATAATTTTATAATGTTTTCTAAATCATTTCCTAACAGTCTAATGGACAAATTAATGGACCAGTATCCCTTTTTTATCCAGTATTTCGTTAAGAAATGAACTATGTGTGTTGTATTCTGACCAGCAACTTTTAACAAATTCAAAATCGCCTTAAGAAATGCATACTTTTATATATAATAATAATAATTTAAAAAGCTGTCTCTCCGAACTGTACAAACTTTTATTTTTAGTGTCAACAATTCCGGTAACCTCAGCTTCTGTAGAACGATCGTTCTCAGCACTCAAACGCATAAAAACATTTACTAGAAACACGATAGCTCAAGACTACCAGTAAAATATATCGCATATTTCAATAGAAAAACGTCTTTTGTCAGAGTTGAAGAAAAATGATTTATTTTCATTTTATGAAGAAGTAAACAACCATTTTGCTAGTTCTGAAAATCGCAGGTTACCACTGATTTATAAAAATATTTAGACTTACACCAAAGATTAATATAGTTAATTATTATTTTAGACGAAATATTTATTTACGTTATTTATTTTTTAGAAAATATTTTTCTTTTTTCAAAACTTTTTTAATTTTTCTTAAAAGTAATAATTTTACACTCTGGCAGTGATAATGAATATAATTTTTTGTTTGTAGACAAACACTATCAATATTTTTCCAAAACTGTTTTGATTTTTATTAGAAGTTATAATTTATTTGTGGGATAGTAGGGCTACTTTGGCGATCAACCCACGACAAAAAAAAGTAACGCGCCGTTGTACTACCTCAAGGGCGGTGGGGAAATGTGCAAATTGTAATCATATTGAAATTTAGTTGCCTTTTAAATTTCAAGCCTCCTCTGTGGACAATATCACGAGCCGACACTGGTCTGATAACATTTAAAAGTAAAACTTTGTAAAACATTTTCCCCGCTCTCCGAAATTCGTTCATTTTATGATTTTAATTAGAAAATTGAGACCCTTGTCAAACTTTCCCATGTAATTAACTTAATAGTTTAAAAATGAGTATTATCCAATATTGGCACACTTACCAACAACTTTTACTTCCAGTTTAAAAAAGATTGATATTGTGAAAGCACTTTGTGTTTAATAATTCACTTTTAAATTATATTTATTTGCAGCCACACAAAATTGCAATTAAAATCATCTCCCTATATAATTTAATTTCAACGTGAGTACACACTAAATGTGCGACTTGCTGCGACATGTTGGTATGATGAATGTTTAAAACAATCAATCCAAAGCCTATTTACGAAAAATTGTCACAGTACTGCGCAATAAAATTTTTAATTTTTGTCCAGCTAATTTCAAGATATTTAACCACTGTGTGGCGGTCAAGTCTCTAAATGGTAAAATTTGCACAACACTACTATTCATGATAAAAATTTATTGCGCAACAGGTCTGTTTCTCAAAATTATCTGGAGATTCTGATTTTACAAAACAGGTCAATCAGTACTATTCATGATCAATCATGTTGCACAACAGATAATGTTTTGCAATAGGCCCCTTTAGTTACATGCACCAACTTTCTCTATAAATAAACCTTGTATAAAACAATTAATAATAAAGATGCCGAGAAATAGCCCCCTATCTTTAAATTCTCCAAAGCAGGACAAATAACAAACCTCATACTGAAAAAAAAATGTAATTTCTTCAAAAATGATCATCTCAACTCTGTATTTTGGTGTCAACAGGTGAATGCATTTGGACTAAAATATCGCTTCTGTGACATGAGCCCAAATGTCAAGTAAATATGAACCAGCAGGGTTCTAATTCGCGAAAATCAAATAAATGAATAACTACAAAATTCATACATATGTAAAAGTGATGACAGGAAATATGTGGATAAAAGTGTCAACTTTGACTAATTGTGGTTTCTGCCACACATGAATTTTGTTGTTATCCAAGGTAAATCGCTGAATTATTCGTTTGATTTTCGCGAATATCGGTTTACATTAATTTTACTTGTTCTGTATGTGGTTTACATTTTAATTGGTTCTTGTGATCTGTGACTGTTCCGTCCTTGGCTGTTGATTGATTAGTGTACCACGCTGGTTATATTTCAAGAGCGGTAAGCTTTTGTTCTTGTTTTTATATTGTGATAGTTGTTATGAAGATCATTAATAAAAGTGTGAGAAATTAGGGACGGCTATTATCGGAATAAAAATTGACCAAAAGGTGTTTCTTATTTTGACATGTCGGTAATTTATATCTTATGATTTTTATTAAAAACTAGATTATTAATTATGGCTTCGAAGAAAGAAATAATTTTAAGACAAACAAATATAGGAAGTATTTAATTTAGTGAAGGAGGCAAGTATTAATGTGAATTTGTGTTTCTAAAATTATATTATAATATTGTCGTACTTTGTGTACTTAAAGATTATTCCAGTATGCTAGCACAGGAAACTATTCGTGTACAAATTAAACAATATTTTGTCGTGAATTACGTACTCCTACACCCTTGCTTGATCCAAAGCTAAAATTTGTGTTTACTTGTCAACCTTTCTAAACTGGAACTTGAGAAAATTTACCAGTTAGTTTCTTTCATGGCAATTAATCATTTATATGTCATATTTATGACAGTGCTGCAAAACCAAACACGAATTTCGGAAATTGAAAAGTTTCGAAATCGTGTACTTTACCTTGAGGGAAACTTTTTTTTTTTTAGTAAAATGTATGCCTTTAACACTGGAACTGTCAACTTTCAAAAATATTCAACATCTTTTTTAGGTGGCAGTAGTTAATTGGCATACTTAATTTATGAAAATTCTAAGTTAATAATAATAATATAATCCTTTAGAGGGATAAAGCCTACATTGCTCCTGGAACTGAAGACTACTGACCTGCCAAAAATCAGCCGAGTGGCTTGCAAAACAAATGCAGAAGGGAGTCATTTAATACTCTCTCCATCTGTCTAGGGCACGATGATGTCCAGCATCCGGCACCAAAGAAAAAAAAAATTTATTTATTACAAGAGACCAATGGGCAAAGGCATAGAAAAAGTTTTGGATACCGGAATAGTACACTAGCAAAACAGATAATTAAAATACAGAAACATATGCTTCGATAAAAATAAAATAACTAACAAATGTTTCATTGGGAATACCATTTTTCCAATCTTCCCTCAGCCATTCTCAACAATCGGACAGACAGTCTGACAAAAATGTTTGACAGCATTGTAAATGGTGGTAACACAGCATGGACTTTTAGCAATGTTCCACATGATGCAACCATCATCGATAAGAACTATCGCTTTAGTGACATTTTTAGAAGTCGAACGCATTTTATATCAATATAAAGTTTTATTTAAACAAAACAAAAAATTACAAATGAACTTAAATATTGTGTAACAATGCTCAATAATGATTTGAATTTCACTTCGTGGCGTAAAAGGAATATAAACAAAACATTGTTTTTTTGATAATTGCTGATATGTTAAAGGCCAACTATGTTTTTCTTTACTATATCATTATAACACAGAGTAGTAGTCTACAGACATATATTCGCTATTGCCATTTTTTTGTTGTGTTCAGTTTTTTTACTAACCACTATTCTTTTATGGATACTTTCTCTGAGAATCTAGCGATTTTATGTTTTGATGTAGATTTTTTATTATTTTATTATTGATGATTTGTTGGTGGATAGATTACCTCTTGCTATTTGTAAATGTGTCTGTGTATTCCCAAATAATATTAAAATTAAATCCTAACAAATCCATAAAATCTTGCTAATACTAAGAGAATATCTTGACTTTCTGAAATATTCAAGGGATCTTGGAAAAAATTTGCATAATCAAATCTTCCGTAATCCCTCAAATCTTTAAAACATCTGAGATTATATGAAATCATTAAAATATCATTGCAATAAAAAAAATATTGCTCAAATTCCATGAAGTTCGTGAAAATTTTGAGGATATTGCGTGAATAAAAATATCTCGAATTAAATATCTTTTAACAGATTAAAGAAAAAAAACAAAAACCAGAAAGAAAATCATGATGATTATGTTGATATTAAGTTTTGACGAGATTGAAGATATATGTGAATTTAATTTCAATAAAAAACTAGTGACATAAAAGGAATGTTTTATTTACATACTGAATAGGTACTGTTTAACAGCAATATTATTTTTCATGTTCTAAAACACAAAACAGTTTGGATTGTATAAAATTATATAAAATACTTTTATAAATAAATTAAATATGTATAATTTACAAATATTTACACAATTTCTTAGGTTCATATACATTTTATCACATTTTTGAGATATCTATGAGATTTTATTGTAGATCATATATATTTGCCATCTTCACGAAAGTTTGTGTGCAGTAAGCATATCACCGAAGAAATATATATTTTTCTCTCTTTATCTCTCACTCTAACAAATTTTTATATTATATTTCAAACAATATACTAATATATAAAAACTCACAATGTACAGTCACAACAATAAAAAGGTTTCAATGTACAGTGCTTAATTCTTTTTTTCTTCCTTGTAGGCTTGCATTTTTTATTTTCTATTTATCACTTAACTGCTAGACTAGACTAGTATATTAACAATAAATAATTACAAAGGAATTTTCCAATTGCAACAACAAATTATCCAAAATTACAGTTTTTTTTTCCTATCATGATGGACACAATTTTGTCGTTGTGACTATACTTTGAAGTAAATAATAATTTGAACTGCAAATTTTTGGAAGAAGCCTTTTTTTATTAAGAATAGTCTAGTACCTACTTGAAAATCTGTCTAATAAAGTTTGAACATATTATTTTCAACAGATTAAGGTCTAAATCTTCCGTGGTCAAATAATTAACTAGTTATAAGACTACAAAATAATCAGATTTTTTTCCAAAAACCTTTTTGTGCATATCTACAAATAGTAATTCATCACTGAATTAATACATTTTAATGAAAGGATAAAAGAAGTTAGCTGCCATTTCTATAATTATTGTAAACTATGTTTATTTCAAATAAAAAAAACATGGTTATACCTTTTGTTGGGCTTAATAATTCGACCTAGAAGCATAGGCGCCGAGTTTTGAAATTTTGGCCGGGTGCTAACTGACAATAAAAGGGACGACAAATGCGCCGTACACGAAATTTTTTTCTGAAAAACTAAGTAAAATGAAAAACGTCACTCATTTAGGGATGATGATTCCAAAGCAAAGGTGCTCCACTTTACACCTGCTTTTCGAATGACCTTGTCACACAAATAGAATAACTATTACTTTTTATATATTTTTTTGTGTAAATACATACAAAACAAATATAATGAATCTGGCGAATACTATATGCATTTGTATTTTACCCATTCCGAACATGTATTTTTACACTAGAAATAAAGAATAAATCTTATGAACAATGAACATATAGGCGACTAACGAAACTGATTTAAGGTAGAGATGGGCAAAGTGACTATATTTAATGAGATAACTTAGTCACTCTCATTGAGGAGGTCACTCAGTGAGCTCAATTGTTTAAGAATTCAAGCGCAAGTCGCAACAATGTACTGTGCTACTGTGGCTAGCCCAGCTGATTGCCTCACGCCATAAACGAGTTCATCGACTCTGATGTGCATGAATATAAAATACATTCCATTGCAATAGAGTACCGATTCAGTTCAGTTTGCTGAATGCTGAGTAGAATACTCATTCAACCCTTTAAGTGTCAAGATCTGATCAAAAAGTAAAACTGTTAAGCAAACTACCAATGAGCAAGGTATATATCAAAAGTCAAATATCACGAAAATAAAATTGAGTCAGCTAGCTGTGATTCACGAGTTCCTCACCTTAGTAATCTAAGCGAGGCACAGTATGGATAACTTATAGTTATGATGACTACTCTGCGCCGAATTTAACTCTGTTAGTTTTGATATAAAGGACAAATGCAATATTACTGGCCCTTGACTAGGGAGTCCACCCACGACCAAAGTTTTGGCCGGGTGCTCCAGCCCCGAAGCACCTGAGCAGTCGGCGCCTATGCCTAGAAGCAATAAAAAGGCATGTAGTTTTTAAAATTTACTGCTAAAAATATATGTAAAGAATCAAATGCTTTAAACGATAACTATGAACATGATTTAACTAATATAGACTAAGAAATGAACAACTGAAAGAAACAAAAGTAAACTTAAATAAATTGAACCTACGGCACTGGTTATTTGTCAACTTCTATTTTAATAACACAACGCTGATGGCCAGGGGAAGATATATATATGAAGGAGAGACAATTGCGCGGCCATCAGCCATTTTTAATGAAACAACAATATTTGTTTATTAATGCACATAATCTAGCTACAATGCCTTTTGTCACAATTTTCATCTTAAATTAAAATGAAGATAACCTTAATAAACAAGTGTCATTGTTCGTAAGTAAGATATTTAAACTTATACAGGTATGCTCACTCAAAATAAATATACAATTATACAATAAAACAGAAGTGTCACATTAACTGTGAATATAACATGAAAAAACATGTTTATTGAAATGGACTAATAAGGTCATTGTCACAAAAATATTGGAAACACTGATGTTTCAACTAAGTTTCCAAACAAATCAAAACCATATGATTGAGACTGTGACAGATACATCAATATCACATATTGTTAATTAAGAATTTAAGCTATCATGTCGCCCCCTAGTGGCTAAAAATCACACTTGGATGAAACAAGTAATATTTTTTGTTTACATGCGTTTGATCACATTTATATAGTTTGCTTGTCGGGGTTTTACTACTGATTTTTTATTTCATCAACATTTATTACACAATATACACACAACATGCTGAAGAAAACGGTGTATATTAAGAATTGTTTTGTGTATAATTGTCACTTAAGGAAAACTGTGGATAGGACAATCCACATTCACTATTTACCCAAGAAAGACACAGGGTTTGTTTATATCTCCAATAGCTGTAGTATCATGAAGAAAATAGATAGAAGAAAAGTATGGAAGAAAGTACATTTGATGGGAAAAGCATTAACTTCGACAATGCGTGTCAATTTCAAGCAAGAGGATTATAATACAAACGGTATATAATTATAATAGTGACATTTTTAGGTTGTTTTACCACAAAATTGCAAAACATAGTGCAAAATAGGTTAGACTTATTGAGTTTAGTTATTTTTCTACTTAAGAAAGAATCCACAAAAACAAATTAAAACGAATGTAAACAAACCAAGAACCAGCTGATTTTTACTCGCCTGATTGCAGCACCATATGTACCGTGGTGATTTTAATTCCCAATAGTAATGGACATAAAAAGTGTGATGATATTGACATTAATTTATCATTGGTAGCAAACAAACAGTCAGGTTTTGTTTGTAGAGTAGAAAATAAAAATAATACCAAAGCAATAAATAAATACTAAATACAGTAAGTTGTCTTATCAAATGTAATTAAAAATTAAACATAATATTTTATTTATTATTTTAGAAAATGCTAAGAAAATGTCTGCGGTATGGCGACATTTTAAAAAGATTATTGTAGGTCGTAAAGAAATTATGAGATGCAAATTTTACTCTAAGAGATTACCAGTAAATGCAACAAAGTTATCTCAGCATTTACTTAAATGCGGGAAGTGCCCAACGAAAATCAAGCAAAATGAAGAACTGGAAAATATCAAGCGTGATCCTAGGTCAAACTCTAGTTTTTTTACGTCTACATTTAGTGCAGACAAAATTTCTAAGTTTATGGACACAGTTTCTGTTAATCAACAAGACAATCTGGAAGAAGCGTAAGTTCGTGCAATATACACTTGTTCGTTACCAATTAGCACTGTTGAAAATAAGCACTCTCAAAGATTTAGAAGGCAAATATGTCCTAGCTTCAAATTACCAATCAGAAAGAAACTGTCAACAACCCTATTAAATCGAGAGTATGATAAACTTGCCACAGCTGTACAACAAAAAATAAATTAAGCTGAGAGTTAACTCTCGTAACTGGTGGTTGGACCGACATAAACAGAGTATCATAAATATAATATTTGCAACTCTTTAGCCGGTATTTATAAAAACTATTGATTCATAGGAAGAAAGACATGCATCAGAGTATATTTTCAATATCCTCTACAAAGAAATAGAAGCTGTTGGCAGTAACAAGGTGAGTGCTGTTGTTACAGATAACGCAGTCAACATGAAAGGTGCCTGGAATTTCTTAGAAGCTAAATTCCTACATATATGTTATGGTTGTGTGGCACATGGACTTAACTTACTATCAAAAGTTTTGATTAAACTGCAAACTGTCAACAAATGCAGTCAAATATCTAAAAATATTGTACAGTATTTCAATAATAAACAGCTGCCTAAGTATGTATTTCCTAGAATACAAACCGAAAGAGAAAAAATCTGATAACACTTAAAACTCCTATCGACACGAGATGGGGAACCTATGCCATAATGATTGGAAGTATAATAAAAAATAAAATAAACTTGCAAGCGGCATGCATTGATGTAAATTTGGCTAGTTGTAGATAAGCAAATAAAACGGTATGTTAATGATGACAGATTTTGGGACAAAATTGAAATGTACCATAAGCTTCTACAGCCTTCTCTGGATGTTATTACAAAACTTGAAGGTGATAGTCCATCACTGTCTAAAGTATCCAATAATCTGAAAATTCTTGAGGTTCGTATAAATGAGGCATCTGAAGATTTTTCTTCAGTAGAAAGAGTAGGCATTCTCTTTATAGCTCTTTAAGATTAGAAAGGAATTTTTATTCCATGAATCCCAATTAGCTCCGAGTTTTTTAGATCCAAGGCAACATGATCAAAATCTCAGTAATGCACAAGTAAATATTGCCATGGATTTTATCTTTAGATGGGCTAAAAAATTGGGTATAGATGGTAACAAAATTCTTTCCGAAATGGCAGAATAAGCCAAAATCTCTCGCCTATATTCGCCTAATTTTCCAAATTTGTTTACATAACCCTTTCTTTCAGATAACCCTAAAGAAAATAATTGAGAGTGAGATCTCCAGGGATATCTCAAGAAACTTTACAAAGGTCATGAAAATCTAAAAATCTTAATTTTTCACAAGGGGACATATTTGTTAGACATATTTTTTTATGTTGAAAAACTGAGAAACACACTTTGTATTATGAGTTTCAAAATATAAATTTACTTAACTTTTCATATACTTTTTTAATTTAAAATTGTGAAGGTACTTTTCCAACTGTATTTTAATAGTACCTCCTTTGTAATACTTTAGTTGAATATATTCAATATTTACATTATTTTCTTTGTTTCATTTTTTTGGATGATTTATTTTCCTCACCATTAATTCTTTTGGTGCCATATTGATTGAACTACCAAAACTTTCGTTAGTCATTTTCACTATTTTCAAAATGTAGCTCAATTGCTCCTTACTCTTCACATTCACCTCAACATTTTCATAAGTCTCATTTTCCTCTGGGGATAAGCTCTTTTTAGTTGACTCTATGATGTTTTTATTTTCCGTCTTATTTATATTACTTAAATTTATCATCCTAGTTTTAAATATTTCAAATTAAATTTTACAAAAGCTAGTTCTTGTTACTATTAGTCTAATTCACTTTGTTTTAACAATGGAACATTTACAGTCTGACAGTTATCACATAATTCAAAGATAAACTAAATGGTATAATTACCAAAACAGTCCACAGTGTTAGTAGGAAAATGATGAAACATGATTCCACAAACTAGTATTACCCAGCTAACTGGATTTAGCTAACTAAAATATATGGTTCAGTACCATAAAACTGATATCTGAGTATAATCCACATTTGTATAATAGTGTGGTGTAGTTTGATCACATTTGTATAGTTTGTCGG
Source organism: Rhamnusium bicolor (assembly GCA_029963845.1). Classification (NCBI taxonomy): domain Eukaryota; kingdom Metazoa; phylum Arthropoda; class Insecta; order Coleoptera; family Cerambycidae; genus Rhamnusium; species Rhamnusium bicolor. Next base: position 76,206 of record JANEYF010005049.1, on the reverse strand, counting down.
GGTTTTACTACCTTCTTTTTTTTATTTCATCAATTTATTTCATTCCATCATGCTCAAGAAAAGAATGCATAATATGAATTGTTGTGTGTATAACTGTCACTGAAAGGAAAATGTGAATAGGACAATCCAAATTCACTATTTTCTCCAGAAAGATGCAGGGCTTGTTTATATCACCAATAACTGTGGTATCGTGGAGAAAATAGATAGAAGTATAGGAGAAAGCATAATTGATGGGAAAGAAAAGCATTAACCTCGGCAATGCATGTCCATTTCGAGCCAGAGGACTATAATTCAAAAGGTAGTTAAAAGTTGGGGACTGAAGTCCACGTCCGATGGGAATGATAATTTTGTTAAAACTACGTCCGACGTGGATCTTAATTTTAACATTTGCATGTTTGATGTACTATTTCACGTTCATGATGGTAATGGTAATGGTGGGACTACGCTGGAAGTAGGCACAGAGGGTTTTACCAACACCAGCTTCCTAATTCTTTTTGTTCGGGTCTCTTTGAACTGATAATAATGTTATTAGTTTACAACATGTATTTCATTGATTTCACTGTGTTCCTTGCCCAACAATAACCATTCAAATTTATGTCATTCCCCTTAATTTTTCTTGCCCTAAAATGTCTAATTTTTTGTAATTTTGAATGTTGTGAAGGTTACAGTTCAAGGTCAGTGATCAAAAATGAAATGATGAGCAAGGGAAATGGAACGGAATAATGACATTTTAAAGGTTAATTTAGGGTGAGGAATATTAAGGAGAATGTTAAAATTAAGATCCATGTTGGCCGTGGTTTCAATAAAATTATCATGCTTGTCCAACATGGGCATAGACAGTCCCTTAAAGGTTATAGTAGTGACATTTTTAGATTAGATACTCCCACAAATCAGAAAAAATTTTGCAAAATAAGTTAAACTAAATTTTTATATCTAAGAAAGAATCCACAAAAACTAATAAAACGATTGTAAATAAACCAAAATTCAGTTGATTTTTTACTCATCTGATCACAGCATCATATGTGCCGTGATTTTAGTTCCCAATATCTTGATTCTTAGTATACGAAGTCAAATTTGTCAGTTATCCTTGGCCATAGAATCATACTAGATGTAAAAATATTTTAATGGGTATTCCATTTGGCTAACAATATACATAAGCCTTCTTCTGAGTTTTAAAATTGATATATATGGATAAAATATTCTATAAAATAACTTTCTTCATTTTACATTTACATAATAATTATAATAATAGCAAATTAGATAAAAAATAAAAAATACAAATAAAGCACGATTTTGACACGTAGAGTTTGTTTTGCATATCAGCAAATCTGAGTTGCAAGCTGTGTATATTTGAACTCACAGTGTACACGAGAGACATATTAAAGATAGAGACAAGCAAAACATCACATTGCATAATCATTCAATAGTGTTATAATTACTTTCAGATGGTATGCATTGGAAATATATATGATCTAAGAATTTTAGTTGCTATTCATATTTTACACCTAATTGCATTTGATTCAGTTATTCAATACCATATTGGTATTAGATGGTATCTATTTCCTTATATTTATTCATATGCATCAGGTTTAACGAGGCTAATCAACAGAATGAAGGTGATGGCATATGATACGTCTTAGACTTCGATAAATAAAATTTGAAATAATAAATAATTTCAGAAGTATGTATTTTTTATTTTTCTAGTCCTTCATATCATTTAGATTTAAATTTCAGTTTGAGCCAGTACTTTCTTTAAAATCCTCTTTAAGATATTGTTAAGGATTTAATTTTCTTGCATTAGTAAAATAAAATATGCCTAACGAGTTTTTTAAATAATCAACAATATTGAAACAGGGAAATATAATATGTTTCTATTTAGTAGGATTTTTAAAGATGTCATTACTAAATTTAAAAAATTTATAAAAATGAAAACGACTGAACATAAAAAGCATACATTTTTATTTTTTACGTCATTTGATGCACCAGCCCTAATGGTGTCAACTTAAAATAATCAGATACATATTAACCGAATTCGCTTAGACAGTGTACACCAAATGATATAACACACTGCCAAATTAGTTAATGGGCGGAATTTATCCTTGAAAATACACATGACCAAATTGTATTACCAAATACATACATCCTGCTTTGAGGTCATATGTATGGTCTATTATTTTTATTGTTCTGTTTTAGTTAATTACTGTCATCAAGTGGCGGCTAGTCAATTATTGCTGCCGAGCTGCACAGAGCTGCATTAGAGAAATTTTTTCAGTTATGATAACTTTTTTTATTTTTATAAATAAATAATGAAATATAAAAACACAAATTTATAAAAACCAAATTTTATCATAATTATATAAATTTGTGTTACATATTCCAATCTGTTTGGTAGTGCAGCATGGTAACACCTCTGAAGTGGCACCTTGGGAGAGACATGAACAGCCGTCGCTACTGTCATTCATAATTTTTTAAACGGAGTATTATAAATTTCAATACCAAAAGACTTTAGTGAGTGTAGTTGCTGGTGAAAAATAGTAATAATAAAAATACACACTGTGGCTCGACATTACAAATATGGATGCTAATATAATGACTATATCACAGCCTTCTATTGGTTGATTAACCTTGGTTTAATAGCAGCTTGCTAGAATATTTAGCTGAACATAAAAATATAATCTCATTTTAGGATACCTTCATTTTTTTATTTTGACGTTGAACAACTGGGAGCATTTATTCTGGCTAATATTGAACACTTCTCTGCACAAGGTGGTTGATAACAAACTGCACTGGCATGACCTGAACGCCCTGATAATAATGGTACACCATCTTCCCAACTGTCTGCACAAGGATCATATATTTCTACATCTGTTAAAAAGTTTTGTCCATCATATCCCCCTAAAATATAATAATACTGTTGTTCTGGATTCCCTAATCTTACTTTATTAGTTCTTTAGTATTTACGTTTTAGAATATAAACTATCTTTCATTATTATCTCAATGTCATAAAATAAGTTTAGATAAAAAATTTTGTATTCATGTCGTGCGATACTCGGTTCACAAAACTCTACCTCTCGGCAATTCTACGTGAATGCCGAGGTAACACAAAGAAGACACTTCGAAATTTTAATTCTCTCTCACAATATGTTAGTCTTTCCTCAAAAATAGTTATTTTCACTCTCTTTTTCACAAGAATTTCGTGAAATGAGACTTTAATCTCTCAAGTGTTCGACTTACATCACACAGAAGCCACTACAGTTCGCTGCTATCTACCAGATATTAGAAACAGGCCCACATCTAGTGTTTATATGTATCTTGTTGCCAGAATATTGGCATGGAAATATACAAGTCATAGCTAACGAAACTATCCATAATTTTAAAATAGACATTATTGGAGAATTAACAGTACCAACTACTGCTTCTAGCTAATACTATGAAGAAAAAACTTGATTACATGATAAAATTCATAGCCTTTTAAAGACGTCGTGAAATGAAAACATTAAAATTATTTTTAATTTATGATGACATTTTTACAAATCATCCTTTCATTCTGACATCAAATTAATTAATCAAAAAGTTGTAAAAATTTTTACAAATTTGTTAGGTCTCATCATAATGGTATACAGAAATGATTTAAAACAAAAAATTTAAAAAAATAAATTGAAAAAACTTTAACCGAATGAACGTTGATAGTAAACTTAAGTTTTCTATTTCCTAACCTCCAACTAACTATATAAGGAAGTTAAAGTTATAAAGTGTATGCACTTATATAATTATGTTTAAACTAATATGTAAATATTATAATAAATCTTTTCAGTAACTTCAACTAATATTGAACAAATTTAATAAGCAACACAACTGATATGATATATGCATAAAACTTACCCATCGCATATAGTTTACAATCCAGTACAGTCACACTTAAGGCACTTCTAGATACTCGCATTGAACTTACAAATTCCCAAATATCTTTTTTCAGTATCATATCTTTCTACAGTGTTTAACTGTTTTTTACCATCATATCCTCCAACTACATATATGTATTGGTTTATTGCTGCTACTCCTAAAAAAAATAAATAATTTGATAAATAATAAATCTTAATAAAACCCTATAAAACCGTAATATCTAAAATATCTATCAGAGAGAATACATCATTAAAAAAAAAGTTGAAGCTTCAATATGATATTTGTTGATACAGATTAAAAAATTAGTGGTCAGGTCAGGCAAGTCTGTTAGATATGCCCCGAAAAGAGTACATAATTAGCGATTTATGTACTTTTTAAATTTATAATTTACCTGCTCCACTCCTTGGAGTATGCATTGGCGCAATCATAGTCCACTCGTTATTTTCTGGATGGTAACATTCCACAGTGTTATGTCTATTAACACCATCATAACCTCCAATAGCATACAGCAATCTATTCACAACCGCTACGCCTACTGCCAGTCTTTTGTACTGCATAGGTTTTACCATGCTCCATCTGTCTGCCTCAGGATCATAACTAAAACAAAAAATCTTATATATGAGGTTATTTTTACTATCTCATTTATTACCATTCTACGCTGCTATGGTATTTTGACCCTTCGCTACCTCCTACAGCATATAATAATCCATCCATGACTGCTACTCCTACTCTATTTCTCGGCACCGACATTGGATTGCATGGTCTCCACTGATCTTTTAAAGGATTGTACTTGTCGACCCAATCAGAATCATAGCTATTTCCGGGACTGTTGTTCCTCCCGCCAACTGCATAGAAAGTACCCTACAAAATTATGTGTAATAACAAAAATTAAAATTAAAATATTTTTTTTTATTAGAGGTAGATTAATTTTCCAAAAATATACATGTTTGTAAATTTAATAAATTAGGTAAAAACTACACATGTAATGTATATTTCCTTTAACATAAGCACAGTCGAATTTTTAGACACAATTTTGAAACAAATTTGGTAGTGGGAAACGGTTTTGTAACTGTTTCGATTTTTATGGGAGATATAAAGGTTTACATACATTTCCAATATTTTTCAGAAATTAGTACCGATTTTTTTATTTTTACACATAGCACAACAATATTATGGAACAGTTTAGTAACTGTTTCCACCTTTAGGTATAATTTTTCTTCGGAACAAGTATTTGAAGACATTTTCGAAACATACTGCAGCATCTGTTACCTCATTTCCAACTGTAAACTTGTGCTGATACATTATATTGAAATTGTATGAAATATTCTTTTATATATTCAAATGTTTCCAAACAGTTTCCATTTTTTTCCCATATGTTTAGTTATTATAACCTCATTTTTGACAAACATTGTTATTGTTACTTACTATAGAAAATACCTATCAGGATTTAGAGATACAAAATGGGAAAAACCAAACAATTTAAACATTCTTCTTGGTATAGTATCCAAGAGATGTGAAACCAACAACGACTTTAAAAGAAGTTGGTGTGGAATATAAAAAGACGAATAGCAAATTAACAAATCTTGCAACTGATGAACTTATAATGCTGTCAGATAATAAGGCGAAAGTAGAAGAAGTTCCTATTTCAATAGAAAATATTAGAGGAAGTAAAATTATAATGAAAAATATTTGAGGTTATAGTGATGATAAAGATACTTTATTTTCAGATCACGAATTTCTAAATGATTATATTAAGAAATTCGTGTGTCAGACAGTTCGAAACCTTTCTGAAACACATAAAATATTGTTTCTGTTAGAAACTGGTTTTCATTTCATAAAATAGTACCTAGTCATTTTGGTTGGGGAGTGTTTGCTATTTTAGTGGCCATTATGGGCAATCTTCTCTTAAAAGAAAACATTGGTTAGGTAAAAGCTTAATATTGATACAAATTACAAAAAATATTGTATATATAATTTGAGCCCACTGTGCTATCGAGCTCGACAGTGCAGTGGGCCAGTGCGTTAAGTGACAAACGTAGCTGGTTTACTGCCTATCGACTCCCGGGGTCAAATCCCGGTTTACAATCTGGAAAAGTCGAAGGGTCTGGTTGTGTGTGTCCTCGTTTTTTTCAACTGTGTAACCCCCATACGTGCAGCTTCGGCTTTGGTTTGGGGGTTGTCTTATTTATGTGGTGTTTTTTATGTTCAGATTACGTTCCTAATCATTATCAACAAATAAAATTAAGTTTGTATTAAAAATGTTTATAATTGTAAGGCGCATTTAAAATATCGAGGTATCTCCGCAAATTAATCGATAAAATTTTCGTCACATATGTTTTTTCAGGCCAGACATCTGCCAAAAATTACATATTGTAGTTTTCACAATATTTCAAATACTATCTTGCACCTTAATAAATTATTTCCATATTGAAAGGTAATAAAGATAATAAAACTTTCCCAAACTGAATGCACACATTTCGTTTCCAACAATGTTAGTTACAAAAATATTAATCAATACAAAATATAAGAAAATATTGATACATTTGCAAAACTGCGTACAAAGCAGCAAGCTACAAATTTGAAACATGTTTCTCTTTATTTTCGAACCCAGCAAACAAGTGCACTGTGCCACCACAATAGAAACACATATGGTATAACCACATTAAATTATGTATGTATCGAAAGGCACACTTTGTTTGGAACGTTTGCGAAAATGTTTCTTAAAATGCTACTTGAGACAGATAATATTTTACTAAAAATTGTTGTATACTATTTAAATAAATATTTACCATTATTTATTATAAACTATTATATACTATATTTAAATTAATTTCAGTGTTTTGTAATTTATAAAATATCACTTAAAATAGGAATGTATACAATAAAATCAAGGATTAATGCAGGAAAAAATTATTAGTGTTGTAAATTTGACCGGTCAAAAATGTTTTGGTCAATTGACCACTATTTTTAACAGGGCATTGACGCGGACAATTTTTTTTTTAATTCCACTGAATATAAATTGCCCACTTTAAGACAAACATTTTGATACCAAATACATAGGTTTTAAAATCCTTAATAATGTTAATGGCGATTTATATTTAAAAAATAAATTACATTCAACATTTTTATTTTGTATAGAAACAAATAAAAAAATTAAATCATAAAATTCATTTTAAACCTACCAAACATAAAATAAGATTAACATTCTTATGACAACTGCAAAAACCCATTACTTAATTTCAAATATCGTATAGTATTTCCAAAAGAAACTATCAGTGATTTCTTTGGTATCCTCAGCTTCACCTGTTTCCAATTCTCCAGTACTGTTATCCTTGTTTTCCTTTTCCTCTATTATTAAATTTTTGCTTTCAGATATATCAACAGTCCATCTCATTCTCGTCGTTAATTTCATTTAGATTTGTTTCAGTTTGACAGTTCTCATTTTCGTTCTCACTTTCTTCTGTAACAGTCTCCTTGGTTTTTTTTTCACTTTCATCATTTTCTTCTTGAACTAAATCCTCAGAATTATAATCTGTTTCTGTTTCACTGTTAAAATTTATTTCTTCCATGCTTTCATCTTCACTTGATCATTTTTCTGTTACACAGCTACCAGATGCTATTTGGTTAGTCATATTTCCTCTTTTGTAAATTTCATCTAAATCTTCATTTGAAGTTGTCGATAATCTTAAATTAAATTTTACAAGCGCAAGTTTGTTCAGTCTCCCAGTATTTAGTCTTTTTTTTTTGTTTTTGTTAAGGAGAAGTCCTTCCAGTTCCGTTCATAACTGGCAGAAGTAGGAGAAAAGTTTATAATTCGGCTGGCTATAATCGACAAAATTTTTGTTCCGCATAGTCCCTTCCACCAAGTTGTAGTTGTATTTTTTGCAACTTTCCACATAACATTATTGCTGAAAAAATTATCCTTTGCTTTAAATTCTGTCAATTCTATTATTAATTTTGTACAGTCTAATATCAAATTTTGTCCTGTATCGTATATAAATTTGATAGCTTGTTGAATTTCTTCCTCATATAAATAAACTTCATTGTTCATATTCACTTTGAGGTCTAGCAAATATGCGGCCAAGTGACAGTCATTAGAAATGAATTTTTTCCTTTTTTCGTAGATTTCTTTCAGTTTACTTGGCTAATTTTCACTAAACTCTTTAGAATTTTCTTCAATGATTTCTCAATTTTTTTGAAGTTTGGGTATACCAAGAATAACGGTTTTGAATCACCCTCTAAAATTTTTAAAGATGTACTTATTGCATCAAGAATAGTAAGACTTTTTTTAGTGCAGGCCAAAATTGTGTTTCATCAAGAATATATTCTCTTATATTAGATTTTTCAGCTATTGTAATCTGTTATCAAGCACAGCTAGTTCTAATAATTCTTTATTTGTAGGTAATGATGTCAGACATGCTGCTGTTGAGCTCCACCTGGTATCTACTGGAACAACAAGAGCTGATTCCTTCCCTTTTTTATCTATTTGAATTTTTTTAAGTATTTGCCTTGGATGCTTATTTTTAAAGAATTGGACAACTTTCAGCATTAACCGTAACTTTTTCTATAGATGGGATATTGCCTATCACGCCTTTAGCTAATAAATTGAGACAGTGTGCCCCACACCTATATGTAGTTAAATATTTTAAATAAATAATTTAATAATACCCAAGCCATCCTCATATTACTGGCATTGTCAGTTACAAGGGCATGGATTTTATCCCTTCCAATTTCTTCTATCACATGAGAAAATCTTACATATATATTCACCACTGTGGGCATCTGTTTTTGGATCTATCGCTTTAAAAAAAAATGGTTTTGGAGTTGTGATTATAATATTTATTAACGCATTTCCTGAAACGTCTGTCCATCCATCTGTCTGAATTGAAAGTGAATCTGCCTCTTTCACTTTCAGGTCAACATAATATTTAATTTTTGTATACTCATTTAGATTTGTTCCAGTCTGACAGTTTTCATTTTCGTTCCCACTTTCTTCTGTAACAGGGGAAATTTCCGGTTTCAGTAATATTTCTGATACTTAGTGAGTTTTACTTATAAACATGAGTGGAAGTGATCGATATTAAAAAAAAATTGTATTTCAAGACTTTCATTGGTAATTTTTAGAGAAATTTCTCAGAAATATTCCAGGGAATTTCCCCAATAGCTTCTTTCCCGGGAATTATATTTAGGTAGAATAATTAATTTTTTGTGTTAGATAATCATGAACAATCAGACGCCTTTGACACTTGACAAGAATCTCTAGATTTTAAATCACATTAAACACTAATGGCTCTGTTTTTATGATAAATGTTTGTGTCACGGACAGAAAATATGTATTCAATCAATCAGCATTAAATTTGAGTAAATACGTTTCAAGGCAATTTCATCAATAACAGATTCTGCTGATTTCTATTTATTAAATAAAGGAACGACCCAATACACAATCCATCGTAGGATATAAAAATTCACCCTTTGTTTTACTATATACAATTTCTTGATTAAATTAAAGAATATTTTAATGTGTAACAAACTAATCCTTTAGATCATGTCGCTTTACCATATCCACCCTTCAAGAACGTACTCCCAAGTGATATAAAAAGTTAGATGTCAAGTGGATCTATGGTTGCCGCGCTTGTGACTTCCCCTGCTTCAAGAGGGCTACACATTTAGAGACAATGGATACACGCCCAATGTCCGAGTATGCTAGGATTAATTTGTTTTAGAAGAAATCCTAGCTCCTTAACCAGGGATCGAACTCGGGAATTTAGGATGAGAGGCAAGTGTTCTTAGCACTCGACCATGAAACCATGAAAGATTTGCATATGTATTTATAAATATTAATAAATACTGATCTAATGCTTCTCGTATACAGAATAATGAATGGGTTAACCAATTAGGAAATATTTCTAGAAATATTTGTATGCAAAAATCATCAGACATGTATTTTATTAACAAAAAAAGATAACATACTTTTAAAAATGCTCCTCCTAAACCAGATCTAGGCACTGTAAGTCTATCTAGTTTGGCCCATGTCTTTTCATCAACATTGTAACCTTCCAAAATATCCAGCGACTGTCTAAAATATCCTCCAGCTATATAAATTACTCTGGGAATATTCGGACACCTTTCTTTTACAACAGTTCGTATATGAAGGGTCAAATCCTAAAAATTTAATTTTTTATATTTATTTGTGGGTTTTAATAGCTTTTGCCGACATGCCTTAAAAATTCTAGCTAGATACTCTTTACATGCTGGTGTTTTTTTAATAACTTCACAATTCGTCATTTGATCATTGAGAAATTTAGGAGGTAAGAACTGACATCGTACTGCACTTAAGATATGTTCCATTTTCATATGCCTAGTGTCTTCGTCATATCTAACCCACTTAAGAACAGCATTATAGACTTCCTTCTCGTCTTGGACATTGAGTTCATCTTTCTTAATTAAATTAATAAGCTGCATACTGTTTAGTTGCAGAAATTCCTCCTCGTGACATATCTACGGAAACTGTGAATAAATAAAACGCACTTAGTTTTTTGAAATGACTAAGAACCTGACTAAAATGACGTTCAATATACTGATTAGCTTTCTTACATAATTCAATACATCCATGTTGTTCCGCAAAACTAGCTATGCCTATTGCATTGCTGGGGTCCAACTGCCTTTCTAAAAAATCACAGCATGCTTGTATTACATTCGGAACCTGTAAATTAAAAAAAAAAAAAAAAGATATTCAAATTTATATAACGTCAATCATTCATATATTGTGCCTATCTTAAATAACAATAATTTTAACTTAATAAGTACATGTGTAAAAATAATAAGCCAAATTTCTCTACACGGAGTGTGGATTATTTTACCAAAAAAGTTCATATAAACTGAATGGTTTAGGAGATACATCAGTTTTTATTTAAAAATAGAATAAAACTACAAGAAAGCTATGTTTTTATTTTTTGCAAATAACAAATTTCAAAACTGTCATGGGAAAAGCTACCTGTGACGTGACGGTATCAACAATACCCATAATAATCGGTAGTCAGACGAAAATCCTCACGCCACTGTACAAACAAATTTTTAGAATCGCTTCTGTGTGAATGTATGGTGCAGTATAATCAATAATCAGCTTATCGGTTTAGTTATTCTTAACAATCCTCTTACAGGGCAAAGTTACCAAGAGTTTTTCCAAAATATATTAGGAGGATTATTTGATGAAGTTCCTATGGCTACACGAATTAATACGTACTATCAACATGATGGAGCCCCTCCACAATCTACTCGGTTAGTAGTCCAATAACTAAATGAAACTTTTCCGGCACTTTGGATCAGCCACGGTTATAACATTAATTGGCAACTAAGGTCTCCAGACCACACACTCTTGGATTAATGTTTATAGGAGTGTATGAAGAATGTGGTTTATAAGGTTATATAAGGTGAATACGTGAGATGAGTTAAGCGGTCGCATTTTTTTTTGCTGCTGCCCAAATAAAGAAACATAGAGACAAACTTAGAGCAACAACATGCGAATTGCAAACTTGAAGTTGATGGTGAAACTTTCAAAATTTATTGTAAACATACCATTTTTTCGTTTTATTTTATTTTCAAATAAAAATTCCTAAACCATTTATAATAGGGCCCATGTTCATATGAACTTTTTTACTTAAAATGACCCACTATAGCACCCAGAAATCTTTCCCTTTCCTCGTAAAACACCCTGTATAAAGTCTGTTCATAATATTTGCATTAGAGTTGGCCGTGATATTTTTAATCCATAACAGTGGAATAATCACTTATATAATGGCGGACTAGTTACTATCTTTTCAGGGTGGCAATTTATATGAGGGCCATTCATATTTTGAACATTTTAGTTAATTTTTTTAATTTTTCTGCTCCATTTCTTTGTATATTCAATTAAAATATTATTATTTATATGATTTTTTGTACATAAATCAATTAAATCATAAAAATATAAATATTTTAGATTAATGTTTCGTGTCATGTCTGATGATGGCTTATTACCGAAACTAGCTGAGGTTTATACATTCATGTACAAAAATAAAAAGGACTATGCAAAACAGAACTGATTTGTAACTTATTCTTATTATTTACCAACAGTTGTCTTTTTACCTACCATGAAACCAGTCTATATTTATATGTCAGAGCCAAATAATAAGTTCAAGTTTTATCAAGAATGCCATTTTTGATTATTCCCATATATTTTATAGTTTTTAATAGAATGTTATTAAGTCGTAGGTGCATTACCCAAGTAACAACTCTAAGATACTTTTGATTTATTCCTAGGTTTTCTAAAAGTGCTTTAACATGATTCAATAAAATGATAGTGGTTTTAAAATTACTAAAGATAAATAAAAGTTCTTAAAGACCACTGATTCTTATGCAAAGGATTTAATGCACTCTTTAAATTAAAATAAAAAACCGTTTGCTCCTAATGCCCTATTGATCTTATACTAGTTTTATAATACTCTTGACATTGGCTATTTTAAAACTAATTTGCCTTTTAAAGAATTAAATAGCAAGTTGGTTTTTAAAACAACCCATTTTGGAACAAATGGTTTTAATGTAGTTTTATGGAGTATCCTTGATGTAGTCATTAAAACCCATTAAGAAAACTATTTTATCTTAAGCCTATATGCTCAATGAAATTCCACATTAAATCCTAAAATATAGTTTTTACTTTTTAAAGAGTAAATTAAGAATATTTTAAAGTTCAAAGGTTTTAATTTAGTCAATTTGATTAAAAGAAATGCCTGTTGGATTTTTGATGACTTTATTAAAACTAATTCTCCCCCTCCATAATCGGAGAAAACACGCCATCTGCTCAATAAACTGATTGCTGATTTAGTGAACCAGTGCAGTCCGTGTACCTACTTTATGCATGAATGAAAATTAGAAGACATATTTAAAATGGAAAATATTAGTGACAAGTATTTTAAATTAAAACCGAAGTCACTAAATCCAGCAATCACAAAACCGGCACAATTTTAAGGTTAGGATTTCATGCGCGCCAGATCCCTTTAAATCAATAAGGCCACGAGTTTGAACATATTAAAGCAACTCAGTTTTAAAAGGAAAAGTAAATAAATGTCTGGGAGAGTAATTGTACTTAAAGTGGTAAATAAAACGTTATTTTAAGTCTTGTAAGAGTTAAAATATTCTATTAACTTGCAATCAGTTTTTATCTAGACCACGCCATTTTTTATATAAGATACAGACCCGCCATGATGGATATTTTCAATAGTCAAAGAAAAAAAATATTATTGAAATATATGCGCTTTACATCCTCTTAAATAACTGAAGGACGGTGTGTCCAAACATGCAATTTAATAAAAAAAATGCATTTGGATGTTTAGATGCAAAATAAAAATTTACGATATTTTTAAAACAATTTTTAGATAATAAAAAAAAAACATTATATTGGTGGCGCTCGAGTTATGTAGAAGTATTTTATTATATTTTGTCAGAAAAGTGCCATTCGTTGGTAATTTTTACCAGAATAGTTTGCATTTGAATATTATTTTTGATACAGCTTTATATGCGTTACGTTTAAAATATTACCACTCTGCCCCATTAGAGACTTGCCGCTGTTTTAACTATTTCACGCATAAAGTTGTCCGACTTTAAAACAAAATAAAACCCTTTTAGGATTAATTATAATGATTCTCAAGGCAATTTAATCTGCTGCAATTTTATTTTAAATGCAAAACGTTTTAATACATAAATTTAAGGTTTCCTTGAAGAACTCTTTAAGAATATGAAATTAAAACTAAATTGTTTTTAATATAGTTTTAAAATTTAGTCTTCAAGACCCTTTTAGGATGGGCCCTTTTTGGCTAGAAGCTGCTTTATGGTGATCCTAAGCTTGTCTTGAAGATCATTTGGTTTTATTCGAAGTTTTATTGTATAATTTTAAAGCGACCTTGGAGATCTTAATAAGAGCATTAGTGTTACCTGGGTAATTACTGAGATATTGGATTTTAAATTATATTATTTAGTCCTGCTCTGTCCTACAGCCAAAGAGTATTATGATATAAAAGATGGTTTGGTTCTAGAATTCTAAAGTATTAAGTTCACTGCAGTTGTAATTTTTGTTTGAATTTTAAATTAAAGTAGTGAATAAATTAGTGAGTCGAATCTTTCAGCTTGACTTGGCCTAAGTGAACAGGTAATAGTCCTGGATTCGTTTCGAAGGGGGTATTGTTAATTTCTGATGAAGTTGTAGGTTCATTGTCAGTAGGGACTAGTGATGTTGTCATTTGATTGACATTCATATCAACAAGGGGGCCACTAGGCATACTGAAATGAAGGTGGGAGCTTTGGTCAATTTCAAACCACAGGTTCACCTATTTGATTATGAATATCTGTGCCTATTATCATTTTTAGACAAACTTTTCAATTGTTGGTTTTAAACCCCTAGATAACATTTTCAGTTATAATTTTCGGCCTTTACGCCCAATTAGTCGTGTAATGGTCGTAAAAAAGAGTTTTAATGACTGTAGATCGTCTAAGAGTCGTTATAAGATTATACTCACGACTGTCGAAACTCCTTGTCATATAAATGTCACATGGTACGCATAAGATGACTAATTGGATGCTACAAGTGGATGGTCTTGAAGAGGTCGTTATGAGGTCATCTACAATACAACCTTTAACATGACTTAAGAAATATAGTTGTATAAGAGTCGTTAATAAACTAATATGGCTTTATTACGACCTTATAGAAAGATAGTTGTACAAAGGTCATTGAAAAACGTGATAAGACCTCAATAGGACTTTGAGACAAAAATAGGACCTAAAATTGAAGGGAGTTGTAAAAGGGGTTATATTGATTTTGAATACGACCTCCATACAACCCATAAATGAAAATATGGCGTCCAAAAATTGATAGCAGTAATAGAGGTTATATTAACATTGAAAACGACCTAGACACGACTCATGAACAGAAATATGGCGCTCCAAAAAGTGGTAGTTGTAATAGAGGTTCAATACGATCTCAATACGATTCATGAATCATTAACAAAAATTGACCAATTTTTTGCTGTCAATGTTAGTCTATGAATAAAAGTACGAGAATGAACATCTCTCTTAAAAAGTTTAAAGACGAGTTCATCCTCACTTTTTTTCAAACCCCCCTAAGCCCAACTAACCAATTTTTAGATAAATGTAAGTAGTCAAAATTATATCCGACGATTCTTTTCTTTTTTGGAAAGCCCTAAAATCCAGTTTATAGATAAATGCCTGCGTGTGGTCAAAATTTAAGAATTTCGATTGATTGCGTTAACCTCTCTCACTTAATTTTCTCCTGTATAGAGGCCTCAGAGCCTCTTCGGTTGCAAGAGCATAACCTCAACACACACAATACAGGGTGTCTCACCAGGAATTTCATCGATCGATATGGGAAAAGTACGCACCAGAAAATTTTGAAAATTCAAGGAGCTACTAATGGCAGTGTGGGCAATCCAACTAAAATAATTACAAGCATCTGGCACTTCCGGTTATACCGGAAGTCGATACCAACTTGCTTATTTTAAATGGAATATCCTATATATTTTAAGGTTCTCGAAAAGGGCATAAAATTTCGAGTCAAAAACATGTAGGATACCCTATACCTAAACCCAGGATTCGAGTCACTCCAATAATGCGAATTGTGTCCATTAAAAAGTCCATTTTTTGGTAAATTTAGCTTCATCTGACCATATATTTCTCAAATAAGAATCGTCGCCTACAGACCTCATTAGAATAAATTCACAAAAATTTTCTCTTAGGAAATCTGTTTCTTTTAATCGTAGAACCATTTGGAACGAAAACGGGTGAAATTTATGTTTAATAAAGATTCTGTGAACTGAATCCTTGCATAGTCCCGATTCCAGAGCAGCTTAATGACATCATTGGAAATGCATGAAAATATTCCAGAATTGCTATTTCTACGTTTTCGTCATCAACAATAGGCTTCCGCTTTTGAATTCTTGCCTTGACAGAGCCATATTTTTTAAAATTATTCAGTATGCGTTTTACAGTGTTTGGTGACGGTTTCCATTTTTGTGGATATCGAGTAGCAAATGTACTACAAGTTCTTGATATTACTTTATCACATTCTCCATAAATATTAAACAAATTCAAAAAGTCTTGATGTGTGTAATTTAAACGCGGTGTCATTTTTTGACATAAGAGAATAACTGATATTACTGATTGTTTCTAATCATGGCTAATTTGATAAAATGTTTACTAAAAATTCTTGAATTTCTAAGAAAATCGGAAATATTACAAAAAGTTGTAACTCAAACCCCCACAATGCTTATATCAGAAAAAAAGGAATTTAATCATACATAACTTGATGTAAAAAAATACCAAATTCCATTTAACTTAAGCAAGTTTTCGTGTGTAATTTAAACGCGGTGTCATTTTTTGACATAAGAGAATAACTGACATTACTGATTGTTTCTAATCATGGCTAATTTGATAAAATTTTTACTAAAAATTCTTGAATTTCTAAGAAAATCGGAAATATTTCAAAAAGTTGTAACTCAAACCCCCACAATGCTTATATCAGAAAAAAAAGGAATTTAATTATACATAACTTGATGTAAAAAAATACCAAATTCCATTTGACTTAAGCAAGTTTTCGCGGTTTGAAGTTTACAAAATGTAACGTCAAAAATGGAACACTTGGTATACCATTATTAATTTCTTTAAACTGTAGAGCGTAGCTCATCTTATGGTCTTTCTGCGTGCCAAAAAGCAAATAAGTATATTTTACGTGAAGAAAGTTATAAAGGTTATTGTAAACCATGACACACGTCAAAATTTTTTTAAAATGTCAAATATCTCTGAAACAGCTGGGTTTAGGCATAGGGTATCCAGATCTTTTGACTCAGAATTTTATGCTCTTTTCGAAAACCCTAAAATATATAGGGTATTCCATTTAAAATAAGCAAGTTGGTATCGACTTCCGGCATAACCGGAAGTTCCAGATGGTTGTAATTATTTTTGTTGGATTGGCCACACTGCCGTTAGTAGCTCCCTATATTTTAAAAATTTTCTGGTGTGTACTATTCCCTATATCAATCGATGCAGTTCCTGGTGAGACACCCTGCATAATTTTACACTTTCGAAATCCAAAATTATTTAACAAATTTGCACCAAATTTCATATTTCTTGCATGTATTTTAATCAAATAAAATGATATCAAGTGTGGTTTATCTGCTTATTCTTTTTTTTTTTTTTTCATAAAAAAATATGCGCGTCACCCATGCGACGTCAAGAAACCGTCGCAGATGTAAAAATAAGACTCAAAGGTAGTTTAAAGCATGCAAAATGACAACATAGTCATATGAAATGAGAGCTAAGTCACGTAAACGGTGTGAACACGCCATTGGGCAGGCGGTCATATTACTTCTCTATGACTATATGATCGTTTCAAAAATATTAAACGACTAGAGTAATTTAAAAAGTCTACAATAATGAAGTTGCTTAGTGAGTTAGTACTTAGTTTTCTTATTAGTTCTTAAATATTTCTTAAATTTTCTTTGATTTTCATTATTTGGAAGGCGAGTTGTATTTTTTTCGGAGTATCTTTGCCACTTTTACAGTAAAAAAAAATCCCAGCAGTTTCGGCATCAAAACATAGTTAGAAATCGATTTAAACATTTAACAGTTTCGTATAATAACATCACGTGGGTACTTAATTTATAATACAGTTTGACTATTGACGTTTTATTTATCCCTACTGTAAACGGATGATTACAAAACATACGTATAGGTAAAATATATGCAATACATACTGATTCGTTACACTCTTTTGCCGTGTTTGAACAAAAATCAGATCATAGGTTGAATCGAAGTCATATCAAAGATTGTTACGACCTTATAATAACTCTATAACGACCTCTACACGACAATATCACAATCAATTCTTAGGAGACGACCTAATAGTTTTCTATAAAGGTCATATCCAATTAAGTCACATAAAAGTCATATGAAGAGTCGTGACAAATCTTTCCCAACCATCCAAATTTGGTCGTAAAAGGGTTGTAACAAGGTCGTCACGTCTAATTGCAAGTCGTATTTTAGGTCGTGACGACGTTGTTACGTTTCTTATAAGACTGAAAATATTATTTGGGCCTTCCATGGTGTTTTCTTGGTAAAGCATTCATGTACTTACTTGAAGCATCGTGGCAGCTGGTAGTAATTGGCAAACAGTGTTTTCAGTTACTCGTATTCTTCCTGTGTACATAAAATGTATTAACCTGGCCATGGCAGTAGCAGATACTCCCTGAAGTTTTACTCTACTCATGTCACACTCCTTGAGTCCTCCAGTAAACATGGCTTTAAAATATGGACTAGCAGCCGCTAAGACAACTCGGTGAGCATGAAAAAGTTCACAACCTACTTCTAATACTACATCTGTTAGCATATGATGACTCCTCATCATATCCATTGACTGCAAAATTTAAAAAACTATTTTTTAAGTCATATGGCAATTAAACAGTACTTTTAGGTTTATATGTAAAGCAAGATATGAAAATTTCAGAAACCGCAATAAACAATTTAAAATTTTCAAAGGTTGTTAGGGAAACAACTAGAATTTTTTTGCAAAAAATATTGTAAATAAAATACAAGGAAATGTGACTAATACTGTAACTGAGAAATAATAGAACAATATTTCTGTGTCCATGCAGTATAAATCTCATAAAGATGGGAAAAAACTCAGATTTTATCGTATGCATAAAAAAGATTTATTTTACCTTCCTAGTTGTTGTTTTTTTTTTTTTTTTTTTTTTTTTTTTTTTTTTTTTTTTTTTTTTTTTTTTTCGGTTGCCCGACGCTGGACAGTCCTCCCGTGGCCTCCGACGCCTCACGGGAGTCGCGCCAGCACATTAACCTCAGCCACTCCCCACATCCCGCAGGGTTAGTGACTGTAGGCTCCGGAATCGTGTGCCCTAAGCAGACGGAGAGAACCAAGGATGACCGCCTTCTGCATTTGGCCTGCCAGCCACTCAGCTGATTTTTGGCAGGCCGGTATGATCTTCAGTCCCGAGAGCAGCGTAGGCTTTATCCCTCCGAGTACACCGATAATAAGGACGACCATTTTGACCGAGTAGCCTGGGTACAGCACTTGGAGCTCGTACCGGAGATCGCGATATTTGGTCCGTTTCTCCTCCTCCTTCAAGGCGATGTTTTTCTCCGCAGGTGCCGAGAACTCGATGACATACATCACCTTGAGTTGATGGTCGAGGAGGACTATGTCAGGCTTGTTGGCTTGGATTAGCCTGACAGTCGGGAACGAGTAGTTCCAGTAAATCCGGCATTTCTCGTTCTCGACAACGGACTCAATATCTCCGGGGACGTAAGGCAGCACTGGTGTCTGGTCTACCCCGTACGAGTGCCTTAGATGGTAGTATAGCACTCGTAAAGCCGCGTTATGTCGGTGGATGTAGGCCGAAATCGCATATATAGGGCATGCAGATAGTAAGTGCATGAGCGATTCCGGCGCCTGATGGCAGGTCCTGCAGTTGATATCAGGAACCTCTACACGCCACACGCGGCTACGGTAGACCAAGGTGTTGATAACACCATCCTGGCAGGCCATAATGAATCCCTCGGTCTCTGACTTAAGCCCGGCCGACCTTAGAAAGGCGAAGGTCAGCCTGGTCGATAAACCCAGTGTTTCGATGTTCTTATAGAAGACACCATGCTGGGGTTTATCGACATGCTGCCGAAACAGATTTTCCTGTTCGGCAGCTCTAATTCGGGCTTTCAGACGATTTGGCTGAAGTTCGGTGACTGACTCAACATCAGCACCTCGCCGGCCTCCTCGCCTGATGTCAAATGCGAGACCGAGTTCATCTGCGGCTCTTTTTGCTGCCTTGAACAATCCTGCTCCCACTCCTACAGTTTCATGATGTTTTACGAACCGCAAGAGGGGGATCTGAGCTCCTGAGTATGTTACATGCCATACTCAGTACTACTCTACCATGCGTACACTCCAGGCTCAAGGAGTCCTCGGCCCCCCGTTGACGTGGGAGGTACACACGAGGAACGGACGATCTAGGATGAATACTTCTGTGAATATTCATCATCTTGCGGGTATCTCTGTCTAATTGACGCAGCTCATCTACCCTCCACTTTACTACTCCGAAGGAGATGAAGAGCAGAATCGGAACGGCAAGCATATTAAGTTGCAGACACCTTGTTCTTCCCCGAAAGTTCGGAAGACCAAATCTTTCGGAGGCGGTGTCTGTACTTGCCGCGGAGAGAATCCTTTATTTGTGTTACATCTTGGATGTGCCTTTGTTGCACACCCAGGTATGTATAGGTCTCTCCGGCATCCAGATGTCTTAGGATGCTTCCGTCTGCGAGCTGCGCATCTTCAGAGAATTCCCCGCATCGTCCTCTCTTGAGGTGGACGACTGCACATTTGTCCAACCCGAACTCCATACCAATTGCCCGCGTATATTCTTCGACCACCCTAAGAGCGTTTTTGTAGTTCACGCTCTCCGGAGGCATAAAGTTTAAGGTCATCCATATAAAATAGATGGGTGACCTTATGCCTCCGGTCGCTGGGTGGCCCACATTGATATCCGCGGGTTTGGCGGAGCCCAACAGACAACGGCAGCAGTGAGATGCAGAAGAGGAGAGGACTCAGGGAGTCACCCTGGAAAACTCCTCTCCTGAATGCCACCTGCTCTGTCGTGACCCGCTGCGCACCTGATGTTATGGTGAAGCGGGTCTTCCAGAGCGGCAGCAGCTGTTCTATGCATCTCACTAGTGGTGCTGGTACCGCAAGACATTCGAGCAAGTACAACAATAGCTCGTGCGATGTTGTATCAAATGCCTTGCGGTAATCAATCCAGGCCATCGATAGATTCCGCTTGTATTGCACAGAATCCTGTGTAATACAGCGGTCTATCAGCAGGCTGTCCTTGCAACCTGCCATGCCCTTCTTGGCACCACGCTGTTCGTGTATCTGCTGGAAGACCGGATCAACAGACCTCAGTGTCCTAGCATACAAGATACGTGTAAATATCTTGTAGCAGGAGTTGAGGCAAGTGATCGGCCTATAATTCCTCGGGTCGGAAAGATCCCCCTTTTTGGGGATAAGCACAGTACGTCCCTCGACGAACCAGTCCGGAATCTGCTGCCCCTCGTTCAACCATAAGTTGAAAACTCGCGCCAGACGGCGGTGAGTGGAAGGAAATTTCTTCCACCACCAGTTGTTAATGCCGTCTGGGCCCGGGGCAGCGAAGTTCTTGGTACCAACAAGTGCTTGTTGAACTTCCTCCGTACTGATTGCCGGGCACACTTTTTCTGGCTCTTGACGATGTCTGTGGCACAGAGCCTCGAAGTGTGCAGATGGAGTGTCGCTATTGAATGGACGCGTCGTTTCGTAGATTCCCTTCCAGAAGGTTTCGACACCTTCTACAGTCGGCGGATTGTCGACAACACGCTGTGGCTCTTGAAAGAGGCGAGAAGGATTCGTACGGAACAAATTGTTTTGTTCCATACTCCTCACCCGCCTCTTCAATGTTTTCTTTATCGCCATGAGCGCTCGGATCCTATCTAGACAGTGCTGCTTGATGGTAAGCATCACTGTCAGATTTAGAGTATGGTGTTGACGTCTTAATCCGGCTGCTATGCGCCGGATTCTGGGAGTAAAAACTCTACCAGACGTCTTATATTCCACCACACTCTGGATCCGAGAAGCGTGTTGTCTGGCCGACTGTATCTTGCCTTCGATTTTTTGTACACGCCGCTTGGTTTTCTCGACCCCGTGATTGGTTGACCTCTCACGGGGGACGAGTTGCTTCGCGGCATTGTACACGGCACAGTTGATTTGCCAGATGTCTACATCTTCCGGAATTTCCTCATCGATGACCGCGTCCATTCTAGCCAGGTCTTGTGGCTTTAGGTTAGCCCTGGTGTTAAGGCTAACCCTCGTCCTTAAGTCTACATCGGTGAACTCTAAAGGATGTTCCCCATCAGCTGGTAATTGCCGCGGTGGTACTGCGGCTGGCAGTTCTTCCAGCTGACGGGGTGCCCTTACGTAACCTGTCCTGAGCAGAAAGGATACTTGATCTCTCAGATGTTGTTGAGAGAAGGCGCGATGCTCTGGGTGCATTTCGCACCAAAGTGCATGCAATCGCGCCATGTATCCTCTTCGCTCAGGTTCGCTACTCTCGCGGCAGGTCAGCAAGTCATCCCGAAGTTCCCTCGTCCACTTAAAGCGTCCTTGTTCGTTGCGTCTGTCATTATTGAGACCGTCCGGTGAGGCCCCTCCCGCCTGTCTCTGACCCCCATCCGCTTGGGGTCGATCGTGAGGAGCCCTTCTTCTAAGGTTGTATGGAACCCGAAGTAGAAGGGGTACCAGGTGGTTAGCCTTGGTACCCCCGGCCGACATTAGTCAGGCAGAGTAGCCTCTGCCTGTCCAGGGTGCACCAACGTGGAGGTTGCCGACCTTGCACCCCTAGTTGTTAAGTTTATTATTACTATTATTATTATTATTATTATTATATTATTAATGTCTGTGGTCAACTCAATTTAATTGTTGTATTGACCCTGCAAATTATACATGTGCAATACAAACATGTTATTAAGAGATTATATAGAATAGTACAAATTAAATTTTGTTATGCCGCGCCGTTACAACTTTATCTATTATTTAGAATGCGGCCCTGCACCAAATACGTTACTGGATCTTTAAATTGGAAACTGCAATTGAATCTCTCTTAGGTCGCACGACGCCCTTTGCTTTTTGTTTTTGTTTTAAATGAAAGATGGATTAAAAGAAATAGGTAAGTACTTAGAAGAAAAATATTTAAATGAAGAGTCGAAATTGTTTTTTTTAATATACACAAGGTGAATAAAATTTTTCCAGGTGATAGATTATTAAAAGTGGAGTTTTTCCAATAAACTAGTGCCCATAGGCGTTACAGCCCTTTAAATGGGGGCCAAAAAAAGACAAGGTTTTGAATTTTTGCTGACGTCATCCGACTAGTTTCGCACTGAAACACAATCACCCAATGAAATCCAAAATGGTACTGTCGTGTTGCCAGTTTTACTTATCAACGAGCCCTAGTTATAACGATTATTTCATTAATAAATTATGTTTTATTTAAAAAAAAACCAAGCAATTTTGAAACACATTTGTCAGAAATCAATGAAAACAAACGAGGAAAAAATATGGCATTTAAATTAAGATATATCTGTGAACGAACTAACCTTCATTGCTTCTTTAATATAATCTAACATCATGAAACTCATGTCTCCAAACTCACTACCAACACTCCCATTTTGTTGTTTCTGGCTGCTTTTAGCACAGTAACTGTTGGTGTAATAGTCTTCCTCTCCATCCATAATTAATCTGGAAACAAAGATAAGAGTTAAAAATGCTTTTAAAACATATTTAATAAAATATAATTTCATTTGCTTCTGAAATGGTATATGGACTATACTAGAGAGTCGCAGTCCATTCTAATTTAAAACTTATTATTTTTATTTAGAAACAAATTTATGGAAAAATCTGCTGTATTACTGAACAGTGGATACCAGATGGATTTAACTGAAAATACCTAGGCGGGCTTGAAAAGATCCCCAAATTTCTCTAGATTGGTATAAAAAAGAAGAATATTTACCTAGAATTTCCTAACATTTTAAAAGATTCGCTAAATTTCCTATTTCCCTATTTGAAAAAAAAAAAATCCTAGATCTAGAGAAATATTCCTAGATCTGGCATCACTGTTACTGAATTCTGAATGTTGTCGAATACAAGTCCATAAAATGTATAAGGTGTTCTACTTAAAATAGTTAACTTTGAAATTAACAATATAAAAATGCATCTTAGGCTCAAATATAATTAGGAGTATTTTTCCACAGAATATTAACAACTTTGAAATTAATAATAAAAAATGCATCTGAGGCTCAAATATAATTAGGAGTATTTTCGCACAGAATATTAACAGATCATATAATAATGAAAACATTGAAAATGGCTTACATAAAATTAGGACCGTGACCCCTGTATGCACAGTAGTACTAGAAACAAAGATTTAACTCTGATGTACTCCAAATATATATGACTTCTTCAAGTTCAAGTTATTTTTTAATAATAATAATTAATAAACATTACAGAAATTAGACAACCCTCCCAATCCAATGCCGAAGCTGCACGAGCGAAGTTTACACTTATGGAAAAACACACAACCATTCCCACCGACATTGCCAGTACTAGTGATGGAATTTGAACTTGCAGATGTAAAAATTATTATCGTCACAATTGCCATCGCGCGCTCTAGCCAAATACTCTAGTTTGTCAAATTTACGTGGAAAATATATTTATTTCTTTGCCAAGTGAATTAATTTCGGTTAACAAAGGGTTGTGGCATCTAAATTAATTTATAAGTTGAGAAGCAACGATTGATTTGAGGAAACAGTAAAATAATCTTGCCAGACTCAGTGACATTTTGAGGTCCGATAAACTGATGGTGATGGTGGTTAGAAGTAGTAAAAGAAGTATAGTCCTTTGAAATGGAGGATAGGTAATAGCTCTGACTGAAATATTACTAGAGAATATAATAATATATAAATAACATGTTTTAAAGCAGTCTACCATAAATACAACTATATAACTAATTATTTATTATCGTCTATTTTCATTGTTATGTAAATAAATTGATGAAATTTTAATTTGTTGTTATACATATAAAATTGCATTAGAAGACAGTATTTTAAATCTTTATGCACCTCCAATTCCGCCGGAAATTACACCAACTTTCTTATTTTAAATGGAAGACTGTATATTTTTACATTTTTGGAATCTTTGGTGAATTCTGAATATAACAGTATACATTTTTCTTTGCTTTCTTATTTATTCCTTTTTTAAACGAAAATTTTAATTTTTGATTTAGAGTGCTGTGATTTACAAAGAAATGTTTCTGACGGGGTTTCTAACTATTGCAAAAATTGTATTACTGTTTTATGATAAATACTTTCTTACATAGGAGCCTTCAAAGGTGAGAAAAAATGCATATTTGTCACCTCAAAAGGGTGGCTCATCACGATATGTAGAAAATACATCTTTTCACGATTACAGTGATTACCTACCCAAAACATGGCAATTCCATAAGAATTCACAGTAGAATAATCAAAATTCTTCTCAAATAGGTATTATAATGTAATTCACAAAATCCGATACACAAAGTAGTGTGCTGTGAAAACAATGATCTCAACATAAAGTTATGTGTAAAATAGCTGTCCAAATAGTTATAAAGTAAACAGTAGCTATACTAGCATTACAGTATGCTTAATTTAAGTGTACTTATTAGTCACGACAGGTATCTACACAAATAATCTTATTTGAGATAATTGTTTTCACAGCACATTATTTTGTGGATCGGGTTTTGTGTATTACATTATAATATCTATTTATTTAGAAGAATTTTGATTCTTCTACTGTGAATTCTTATGGAATTGTTAAGTTATTTATGGCTATCACTGTAATCGTAAAAAGAGGTATTTTTTAAATATCATGATGAGCCACCATTTTGAGATTTGACAAATATGCATTTTTTCTCACCTTTGAAGGCTCTTATGTAAGAGAGTATTTATCATAAAACAGTAATTTAATGTTTGTAATAGTAAGAAACCTCGTTAGAAAAATTTTTTGTAAATCACAGTACTTACTATAAATCAAAAAATTAAAATTTTCGTTAAAAAAAATAAAAAAAATCTAAGAAAAATATATACTGTTATATTCAGATTTCATCATTTAATCCAAAAATGTAAAAATATACAAGGTGTTCCATTTAAATAAGAAAGTTGGGGTAATTTCCGGCGAAACCGGAAGTGCATAAAAATTTAAAATACTGCCTTCTAATGCAATTTTATGTGTATAACAACATATCAAAATTTCATCAATTCATTTCTATAAATAATAAAAATAGAGGGGGTGAGCCAGGTTTCGATATCTGACGCCCGCGTTGCCAGTCGAATATAAAATCCCCGTTCTCCGCTATGAATGGGTCCGTCGTCGCATCGTTGTCAATGTTTTGGCCATGTCAACATGTGAATCACCGGCTCGTGGGAATCACTCAGCAAATCGATAACACAGATAAAAATGCATAGAAACAAATAAGTAACCGTCCCACGTTAGGACTATTAAGTGTTATAGAGAATTTAGGACATGTTGTGGTTTTATAATAATTGCTTTACGAAATTATCTTGGGGTAGTTGTTAATGCCCGGTTACAAATCTAAAATGTTTTGAGATCACCAAGTTTCAGGTCGAACCTTCATAAAGCCAACTACTTATTAGAGTTTTAATGAAGCAGACAAAAATCTGTAATAAATCAATCTTAAGCATAAAAGAGAATATACGAGTAATAATGTTTTAAAATTTCACTGCAGTCGGACCGCTGTAAGTTTGCAAATTTCGTCTTTAAAAGAGTCAAAGTCCTAAATAATGTTTTCAGTTCAACTGTCAGGGATACTTAAACAGTATGATACAATTTTCGAAATTCCACGCAGATCCGATGTTCGCTGTTGTACACCTCGAAGGGTCCAATATTTCCTTTTTCACGGGTGAAATAATTCTCCACCTTCAGTATAAACTGACGTTCATCTCGAGTCGGGTCTCGAGTTAAATATTTTCCTTTCGATTAAATCATGATTGTTTTAATAATATGAGGAAAACTTAAAATGAAGAATTTATTTATGTCTTTTCGGCAAGAATATATTATTTTCTTACAACTTTTAGGTCTTATCCAGTGTATGTAAATTGACTTTCTATATCAGGGACGCAACATTTTACTGTTTGAGATTCACTGCTCACCAGTCTTAAGCTACAATCGTCCAACAAAGTGGTTGTAAATAAATTGCTTATGTGTATACTTATGCACAACTGGTCTGCTGACAATTGAAACGAATAAAATAATGATTTTGACTCTTTGAGGAAAGTTGCAATCTAACACAGGCTCGACTATAATAAAGGTAACGCAGTGGATAAAAAACGTGGGAGGTGCGCAGAGCAGACGTGTGTAGTGTCGCAAAAAAACCTGAATTCTTAGATTATGTTATCCGGGCACCATAAATTCTATAGACTTTAAAGCGGCTGTGTTATGTGCTCAAATGGTTTAAAACGGGTTTTAAGATAATCTTACAAATTTCAAGCAATATAAGGCCAATGAGGCTTAAAATATACTTCTACAAGAACAAATTGACATACTTAAAGAGCAATTGGTAATTTAATAGGCATTTTAAGACAAAACAGTTTGAAGTGGCATTGTTCAAAACTAGTAGGGTTTATACGAACAAATTGAACAAAAAAATGTAATTTGTATCTAATGGAAATGTTTTCTAAAGATAATTGACTAACACTGAAGCATATTACGGGCGGATGCTACCGATTTATTTATTTTTAAGTCACCGAGAAAAAAATTATCCATACATTTTTTAAAATTTGTGTTTTTAGGAGCGCACGAATTTTTAACTACCATCTAACCCATGTTTTACAGTAAACATATCGTCGTTGAAAATTTTAGTCCACTATGAGGAGTTCCAATACTTCATTATAAGTAGTCGATCTATAAGCTGAATCGTTTTCAGCTGTCGCCATATGTTCTTTTTATAACTATGCATGAGGCCCATATACAATATCGTGCATGGATCAAGTGAGCGTAGCCCTAGATTTATTTGTATTTATGTTTACTTCACTAAATACAAAACATCCGCTCAAAGCATTTATCCTAAATCAAGTATGATTTTATAATACTCTTCAGATACTTTACGAGTAAAGATTTGGACAATTCATTAAAACTTGAAAGTTTTAATAGTAGTTTTAAAATGAGGCATGTTAGGCCCTTCTCTAGATGGGCCCTGTACTCTTATAAGGGTTTTAAGTCAGTTTTATGGAGTTCTTTCAGAATGTTTACGTTTATAAGTAGTCTTAGAAATAAGGTTTGAGGATATCTTATAGAACGTTTTAAAACTAAAATTGTTACTTGGGAGAGGACATTTCACCAGAAATCTATAATTAGGTGGTAGAATTACTGAAATTCGCCCTGTAACAAATGTATTATTATTATTAAATCATTGAAGAAAAATCAATATTTTCAAACATTAAAGAATCAGTTAATAAGTAGGTAATCAAGTCTATTACATCATACCCCTTAAATGTGATCTCTTTGTGCAGTCACAACTCTTCTCCTCCCGCGCTATAGAAATTTGAGACAGGTCTTCCCAATATTGGTTTAAGCCTTGTCGGTGATCCTCAATATTATTAAATTGATTTTCGCAATTATTGTGTAGTCTTTGAAGAAAATATGGCCTGAAATAAATCCATTAGATTACTAATGGATTTACTTCAGGACTGCAGGGCGGCCATCTTTCCGGCCCCATGAAATTGACATTGGCGTTTCTCAGGTACGCCAAAAGTCGTTTGCGCTGTATGCGCAGGTAAACCACCCTGAAAAAGTACATGATCAACAGCATTTCTATCACTGAGTTGTTGGTATTCAAAAGGACCTAGTTGGTTAGAACACACCACGCACGCTGGCGCTGGGTAGCAGAAATAATTATTCACTGGATTCTTCAATTTTCTTATAAAAATTGAACACTATTACATCTTCAGCGTTCTTTATTGTCTTATTGCTTTTACTTAAAGTTACCGATTAACCGAAATTAATGATTCAAACTAACCTGCATCAAAGTGAAGTTCGGCGTTAGGACTCTCATCTGTGGAAGTGCTACATAGAGAACTTTATCCTAGTAATACTGAGCACTTAATCACATCTTTGCTCCATAAAAATAAGTGACAGTTTGTGGATGCCACATACTGCTACCCAAACCATTAGCAAAGTAGTATACAAGTGCTGGATTTCTCTATTTAACCTGTTTAATGGCATATTAGATTTTTTATATTTATTGGAATATGCAGACGGTCATTCAAGGGGTATGATGTGCTAGACTTGATTATCTACTTATAAATTGAATCGTCAATGTTTGAAACTATTGATATTTTTTAACAATTCAATAATATTGTATTTGCTTTACAGCGTGAATTTCAGTAGTGCCTACCACCTAATTATGGATTTCTGGTGAAATGTTCTCTACAATCTCGTCGTATTATTTACCTGGATAAGATTTTTATAAATTATTTCTCTAGTTCGTATTGTTGATTGTCATTATTTAAGATGTAGTAGTAAAGGGTGTTTCAATAAGCGCGTAAGATTTGAATTGCGCGCCAGTTTAGCTGTCATGATGTCACAAGATTAAGTAATAGAAGTACTATTAGAAAACGGGTCTTGTATTTTGACATTTCGGCAATTTGTTTACAATTTCTTAGAGATTGAGAAATAAGGAAATGGCAGGCAAAATATTAAAGTTTGCTTTTTTGTTCTAGATCTTAAAAATGGTAAGTAGGCCTTTTTTGAATTCCATCTCCAAAATCAATGAACAGACCACGGCCGTACTCTAGAGACGGCCGTGAACAGACTTAACTCATCGTAGTCTTAAAATGTTCTTTCGAAATCTCTCGTTAGTTCTGTCATTTTGACAACTTTCAATTTAAAAAATTAGCGCAAAAAACCTATTTTTAATTTCGTCCGCCATCTTGAATTTTAATATTTCGACCATCTTGACATTTGGTTGTAGCCTATTTAATCAACTACTGCCACCAAGTTCAAAAAAGAAACAAAATTTGGTAAAGAAAAACAAAAACTAATTAAAATACGAT
The DNA here is from genome assembly GCA_029963845.1 of Rhamnusium bicolor. Taxonomy (NCBI): domain Eukaryota; kingdom Metazoa; phylum Arthropoda; class Insecta; order Coleoptera; family Cerambycidae; genus Rhamnusium; species Rhamnusium bicolor. The sequence continues at coordinate 46,563 of JANEYF010005049.1, read as the reverse complement.
TAAATGAAAAGTGGAATGAAAAAAATTATTAGGACTGGAACTAAAATTTTGTTGTAATACCGTATGTCCCAAATTCAATGCTTACCATTGCGATCTCGGAAACCATATGAACTACAACGTCGGTTAAATGGGATAAGTTTTAGTAAATTTTATGCTGATTCCAAATCCGTTAAGAAATCACGGCTAACTGAAACCGTTTTTGGGATTTTCAAAAAAAAAAAACGAAAATTTTGTGATTCCTCTTTTTGGCTGCAGCCAAGTAATTCTTGGGCAGACAGGTTTTAGACTTTTTGCATTATTGGGACGCTTTTTGTAGACCAATATTTTGGTGTAGAAACGAATGTTCGATATTCTTTTGTTTTCGAGATATCCGAGGTAACTTTTGTTTTTCTTATGGTAGCCATATTGAATTTTTCGTTTTTCAGATTGCGTTTAAAAAGAGCTTTCAATTAACACATGCCGAGGAAAAACTGTTTTTCAAGGGACTAATTTTAAAAAAGTTATCCATTGCTTAACAAAACAAAATAGTAGGCCATGGAAAATCAAAAAAGTTATTTTGATTTCATGGATATACCTAATACCAACCATTATAAAAAATAACATTAATATTAAGGTTACAAGTTTGAGATAATTTTTTAATAACAGCAAATTAACATAATAGAAGAAATGATAGTAATGAAGTAAGAAGATTTAATAAAACTATTCAATATGACCTCCATTTAGCTGAATACATTTTTGGCATCTACGTCTAACTGAGCTGATTACTGTTGTGAGAGTGTTGGCATTTATTGTGCCGAAAACGTCCCAAACTCTGTCTTCCAAAATATCGATAGTTTCCTGGCTTTCAAAATCATATGCTTCATTTTTCACCGTACCCCACAAATAAAAATCAGGAAGGGTTATATCAGGCGAGCGGGGAGGCCACAATACTGGTCCTCTATTTGAAATTATGCGGTTACCAACCTTTTCCTGCAATATCCGTCTAATATTATTAGTATTATGTGCAGAACAGCCATTTTGTTGGAACCATAATTCGTTTATTTCTTGTTGGAACCACAATTCGTTTATTTCTTTTTCTGTAAAAACTATCTTCTCTGGGATAAATCTTAATTTGCTAGAAGTTCATGATTGACTGCTTCCGTTAAATTGTTGTGAAAAATGAATGGACCAATTAAATGGCGATCTAAAAATTATAATTAAGGAAGGGATTATAGGCAGATCATAGGAGTAGAATAGGAAAAGAAAAGGTAACCTATCATGCCACACCAAACACTGAATCCAAACCTAGTTTGGAATCTTCTTTGCGTAGTTACATGCGGATTTTCTGTGGCCCAGTGGTGATAATTGAGCGCTTGTGAAAGACTTCACAATTTGTATAACGACTTTCATCGGTCCATATAACTCTCGATTGAAAATTAGGTTGTTCTTCGCATTTCTGATTAAACCAACAACAAAATTCAAATTTTCTACCAAAATCATTATTGTTTAAACCTTGGACAATCGTATTTGTATGGCTGTATGTGTGTGCGTGCGTGCGTGCGTGTGTGTGTGTGTTACGGTGTATGTAAACCTCTCATAACTTTTGAACGGCTTGACCGATCGAAACACGGCATTCTAAAGGGGTTGACAACTTAGATTTCCTGAGAATTAGAACCGAATCGGCCCGGTAGATTTTGAGAAATCTCAAAAATAAAATTGTCAAAAATTTGTTTTTTTGAAATATCTTTTAGACTACTGAACTGATCAATTCCAAAATCTAATCAGCTCTTCTCCTTATAAAACAACGTCGATCGTCGCAAACTGCATCGAAATCGGTTGCTGCGTTCGAGAGATATCGATTACGAAAAACTCGCAAAAAAGTGTTTTTTTGAAATAACATTCAAAATTCCTGTCGGATCGATTTTTGTTACTAAGATACCTTTTTGTACTTAAAAAACTGCGTTGAATTCCGTAAACCGCATCAAAATCGGTTGATTCGTTCAAGAGATATCGATTACGAAAAAATTCGCAAATATGTTTTTTTGAAATAACATTCAAAATTTTTGTCGGATCGATTTTTGGTACAAACATAACTTTTTGTACTTGAAATACTGCGTTGAATGCTGCAAACTGCATCTCGATTGATTAATTTGTTCAAAAGATATCGCAGTTCAAAAATTACTAAAAAAGTGTTTTTGTAATATAAGTTCGAGATTTTTCATCTAATCGTAGAGCTCAAAAATGTATGTGTATAATATTTTGAGCTCGGAGAGCTCAAAAATTAACTAATTCGTATGTTTTTGACCGCTTTAAGCTCGAAAATAGCGGGAAGTTTCAGGGATGGTCTGCAGGGTCAACCGATTTTCAGATTTCTTTTTTTTTGTTCAAATTATGCCATTTACACGTGCATATTAAAAAAAACACTACATTCACAATTATCAATTTTAAGAAAAAAATATGTTGTACCAGTTATGAGACATCTGTGTGATGACACTCAGCCATTTTCATTTCATAAAAGTGGCCAAAAATAATTTTTAAATTTATAACTATTTGAACTGAATATTCTTAAATTTATTTCAAATGGAACACCCTGTATATTTTTGGACGATGTGATGTAGAATTGAAAAACGAAAATTTTTTGTACGTACATCTCTATGGCTATATGTAACCATTTTCGATTTATTGAACAAAATTCAACAATAAAAATTAAAAATATATTTTTTTGTAATTCAAGAGAAGATATTATAAAAAGTGCTCCACATGTTGCCCATTTTGACTGCCACATTTCTGTGTCTTTGGAATGAGGTTTCTACTCTTCATAAAATTGCCGGAATGATACCTCTAAAAGCATTTATTATCCTTTCCTTCATATTTTGGATTGTTGTTGGTGTGATGTTTTTATGGACATCTTATTATAATACCTTCTCTTGAATTATTTGAAAAAAAAACCCTCATTTTTAATTTTTATTGTTGAATTTTGCAGTTATTGTCAATAAATTGAAAATGATCACAAATAGCCATAGGGCTGTACGTACAAAAAAATGTTCATTCTTCAATCCTACATCACATTGCCCAAAAATACACAAGGTGTTCCATTTGAAAAAACTGAGAAAATTCAGTTCAAAAAGCTGTAAATTTAAAAATCCTTTTTGGCCACCCTGTACACTTTTAGGAAGTGAAAATGGCCGAGTGTCATTACACGGATTTCTCATAACTGGTACTAACATATTTTTTCTTAAAATCGACAGTTGTGATTGTAGTTATATTTTTAATATACACGTGTAAATGGTATAATTTCAACAAAAAAAATCATTATATCCAAGTGATTCGGAGAAAGTCAATAATAATATAGGAGTGAAAGGAGACCACAAAGAGGTTTCAAAGAATCTTCTGATATACATGGCATTTCATTTAAAAAAATGTTACTTGACCCTGTAGAATCGTTTTGGCTCACCCTGTATAACGAAAACAATTTCCGGTTATAGACTTTTTTTGTTTAGTTTACTTATGTTTTTAAATCCAGTTTCTAGCTATCATAGAACTCGAAATATGAAGTCAGACGCAGTATTGCTGTATATATATATATATATATATATATATATATATATATATATATATATATATATATATATATATATATATATATATATATATGTTGTTTTTCAGGTTTTCGCGGGTGGTGAATGTTAAATTCGTTTTCCGGGTATACTCCCGCGTAGGTGATAGGCCCCGAGAGGGACCGTGGTTGTCTGAACGACGTTTCGGCAGAATCTCATCTGCCATCTTCAGGTTCTAACAGATAACTGCTTACTGCGGCTTCTGGTTACTCGAACTGAAAATTTTCAGTTCGAGTAACCAGAAGCCATATATATATATATATATATATATATATATATATATATATATATATATATATATATATATATATATATATATATATATATATATATATATATATATATATATATATATATATATATATATATATATATATATATATATATATATGTATATATATGTATATATATACATATATATATATATATATATATATATATATATATATATATATATATATATATATATATACATATATATAAATATATATAAAATAAATAATCAACGTCTAACAGTCTCTTTGCAATCTACAAATTCTGGGAATTATGTGAACCGTTGAGACTATGATATTTGGTTGCATTCAAATTCTGTGAATATTACTTCTTTACTTTTAGCAGAGACGTACATATAGTCTCTGCTTTTAGAAATACAACACTGATCTTTTACATAAGCTACCAAATATATAATTTTTTTTCCGGAACTTTCGCCAGAAAATGGGTATAATACGGAACACATTCTCTTCAATGACGAAAATTTTATAAGTAATCATTTAGATAAAATTCGCTATTAGAATCCGACTTCTCCGTATACTTAAAACCTAGGGCGTGAAGCCCTGGGGGCCTGCCCCGCCCCCTAAATCTGCCACTGTTCTGACGTATTTAATATTAATACTATTAGCTGAATTCTGAATGGGGTTATAGAATAAGCTTTTTTTTGCATACTATAATGGAATCTAGTGGAGGTGAACTCACTTTGTCATAAAGCACTGCATATAGCGCACTTTACTGTGGGACTTACGAATGGATATTCGATCCGCTTGAACGATATCGACATTTGATGCGTATTTTTGCGCTACAAACGTCTGAAACATGTTTACTAAAAATTAATGCTGATTGGTTTCCGGCGCATGGTTACACCAGTAAACTGTTTGCTCACATTCGTGGCGCAAAAATATATCAATATCGGATTCACTTGGCGAGGTTGTACTTGACGAAAACGAGCTTCTATAACAGCTAGACAACGGACAATGGCATCTTGGTGGGCACTATTATTAAAATCAGTGGAAATATATTTATTATCCAAATAACATCCACACGAGGTTCGACACATTAAACTCGTATCCATATCAATACTGTTTTATGAATGCCAATCTCAATAAATATTCTATAGGAATATGTATATTACATTCCAATTAAATTACAATGAAGATTAAGAAGGGTAAACAAATCCAGTGGCCTTGAGAGGAGCACATGCAGCACATATGAATGGGCCTTTTTGGACACCCTGTATTGTAGATACAAAGGTTAAAATACATCTACAGAAAGTAATGACGGAATTAGTTTTTATCGGTTCCAAAAATTAAAAATATAGCTGTCTCATGTATATACTAAGTTGTGTATTATTTGATATACTGTTATGACGAGTTTAGTGACACAGTTAATGGTTTAAAACAAATAACTTGACCATAGGTATCCATTTCGAGGGGTACTATGGCAACTACACCCAGAAAAATAAATATAGCAGCTGGGTCCAATTATTGTTTTAACTTCGATCACTATTGAAAGATATAGTCTCTCTTAATTAGAATCTTATGGTATTATGATTTATGTGGAAATGCAGTTCATATGTCCATTTTTATTAAACACATGACGAAGTCGTCCAATTTATTAGAAACACCAAAAATGAATCGTGACTACTGGTTGTTCTTTTAAGATTATCATATTTTTAATTGAAACTTCTGAATTATTTTATAAACATTTATATGTACTTACATCAAAAAGCACAAGTCATTGGGTACGAGTACTTATTGTTGTTTTAATTATATAAATCTCGTTAATCGTCAGATTAAGATGATTAAATAAAATAGTTGGGAAATTTATTATGATAACGGCAAAACAGAATCACTATCAGTAGTTAATCGTGACAAATAATATTTTCAAAATCGTCTGGTTTCAACATAACTATTAGTAGAGTAATCGATAGAATAGGAATTAAACCTTGTTCACATTTTGACTTTTGTTTACTTATTCCTTAGGGGTGTGCATATAGAGGTTTAACAAGGAAGTCAGCGAACAGTGGCGTATTAAGCGGAATAGCGTCTCCAAATGTTAGGGGCTCCCAAAAGCAAAGCCTTTGCGAAAAGAACGTTAATAATGTCCTATATTTATTGGAATATTGACTTTTCAAGAATGAATACACGTCGATGACCGAAATCGCTCGTGTACTATATTGCCATCTAAGGCACTTGTATGGAATAGACCAGACACCAGTGCAACTGTACGTCGAGGTATTGAGTTCTTTGCTGTATTTACTGAAACTACTTGTTCCCGCCTCGTCTCTTAAATGGCAACGTTGGAACATAAAACAAAAGCAGACAACCCGTCAAATTCATTTTTTCATCTAGTTGTCGTGCGGCCAACAGTGGAAACGATGCCAAATTTCAGTCTTCCTTTAATGTACGTAAATACACATAGTATATGTCATCGTGCTCTCAGCACTTCCGAGATAAACATCACCTTGAAAGAGGGGAAAAACAGAGTAAATATTGCGATCTCCTATATTAGCTTCAAGTACTGTAAGTATGTTATTCGGTTAATATACCCATCATAATTGAATTGTCATAACTGGCGCTCAAAACACCGCGAAGAGGAAATTACACGAGTAACACGATTTATGATATTTCGAAGGACCTATTCGTACACTTAGTGCTTGCACTCACCAATAATTGAATTTAGCAGCTTCTTTGGATTTGCAGAATGGAGATCTGTTGACTGCACCTACCAGCCGGTACCATCATAACGACGATCGTCGTGGTCATTGCAATTCCCCACAAAGCCAGCACCTGGCATTCATAACCATTTATATGTCAACTATTTGTTGTTACACCATCAGTTAACATACATATTCACAATTTTGTTTTGTAGACAGCACAACATAACCCAGTGCACAAGCCGCCTCGTTGTTCCTTGTTATTTACCACACTTTATCTTCGAATTAATCGAAAATCTGTTACTCGCGCATGCACGTCACGCGCATCCTCCGATTCAAATAAAAGGCGCGTTCACAATTGCGATGATCAAACACTAATAATAATTAGTGCACACGCAAAGAAGAAGCCTACGCTGTTCTCAGAAAAAAAAGACCTGTTTTACCAAAAATCAACTAACTGGAGAAGGCTTTCTGTTCCCTTCGTTTCTTTGAGCATTTACAGCCATTAATTTAGATTTATCAAAAGTATATGACTGTATAGATCACAATATTTTATTAAGTAAATTGGATAAATATGGAGTAAAAGGCAACCTCCTGCAGTGGTTCGGTCGTACCTTTCAAATCGGTGTCAGAGGGTAGTTATAACCAAAAAGAATGTTACGGTTAAATCAAATAATTTAGTTATTAGCCTTGGAGTCCCCCAGGGCAGTATTTTAGGTCCTCTACTTTTTTATGGTTTTTGTTAGTGATGTTGCTATAAACTTTGATGAAAATAATGTCGCTATCGTTCAATATGCTGACGACACGAGTATGTTGGTCGCTGCTCCAAATTTCATGGAAATTTTAAATAATGCCACTTATTTTTACACAAAAATATCAGAATGGTTTGCTAGTAATAGATTAATACATAATGAATCGAAAACAAATGATCTATTTAAAACAAAAAAAATAATTATGAAACAACCGGACAAGTTCAAATATTGATCCAGTAGAACATACCAAATTCCTAGGAGTCCATATTTAGGCTACTTTAAAATGGGCAGTACACATTACAAACACTACTACCACTACTAAGAATTCGCTCAAAATATATAGATTTATCATCTTCAAAAGTAGTTTATCATGCTAACTTTGAATTTGTCATCCGCTATGGCATTATTTTCTATGGGCAAAGTGCACACATAGTCGAATTTTCACAATACAAAAAAAAAACTCTAAGATACATACTAAAAATGCGTCAAAGGGAGTCATGTCGTGGAAAATTCAAAGCAAATAAACTTTAACTGTCACTGGCATATATATTCAAGAAATTTTACTTTTTACTTTTGAGAATAGAAATTTTGTCAGCTAGTCTACTCTCAGACGCTTATAATACAAGAACTTTTCATTACATATACCCCACACATAGATTGACACTATCGGAGAAAAATGTTTATTACAGTTGTATAAGGATCTATATAATAAACTCCCCAATAGTATTAAAATTATCGATGTTTTCTCTCTTTAAAAATAAAAGATTTAATTTATTAATATATCTTGAACCTTATACCTTGTCAGAATACCTGAGCCAGTAATCTTCCTCATATCTGTGATAATAAAAGAAAGTCAAGTGTGATATAGCCAGCACATTAACCACAGCCACTCCCCACATCCCGCAGGGTTAATGACTGTACATTCCAGAATAGTATGTCCTGCCCTAAGCAGACGGGGAGAACCCAGAATGACCGCCTTCTGCATTTGGCCTGCCAGCCACTCAGCTGATTTTTGGCAGTCCGGTGTGGTCTTCAATTCCGTGAGCAGCGTATGTTTTATCCCGCCGAGTACACCGTATTAGGACGGCCATTTTGACCGAGTAGCCTGTGTACAGCACTTAGAGCTCGTACCGGAGATCGCGATATTTGGTCAGTTTCTCCTCTTCCTTCACGGTGATGTTTTTCTCCGCAGGTGCCGAGAATCCGAGGACATACATCACCTTGAGTTGATGGTCGAGGAGGACTATGTCAGACTTGTTGGCTTGGATTAGCCTGAGAGTCGGGAATGTGTAGTTCCTGTAAATCCGGCATTTCTCATTCTCAACAACGGACTCAATATCTCCGGGGACGTAAGGTAGCACGGGTGTCTGGTCTACCCCGTACGAATGCCTTAGATGGTAGTATAGCACTCGTAACGCCGCGTTATGTCGGTGGAAGTAGGCCGAAATCGCGTATACGCGGCATGCAGATAGTATGTGCATGAGCGATTCCGGCGCCTGACGGCAGGTTCTGCAGTTGATGTTAGGAACCTCTAGACTCCACACGCGGCTGCGGTAGACCAAGGTGTTGATAACACCATCATGGAAGGCCATAATTAATCCTTCGGTCTCTGACTTAAGTCCGGATGACCTTAGAAAGGCGAATCTCAGCTTGGTCGATAAACTCTGTGTTTCTATGTTCTTATAGAAGACACCATGCTGGGGTTTATCGACGTGCTGCCGAAACAGATTTTCCTGTTCGGCAGTCCTTCGGACTTTCAAGCGATTTAGCTGAGGTTCAGTGACTAACCCTACATGAGCACCTCGCCTCGTGTCGAATGCGAGACCGAGTTCATCTGCTGCTCTTTTTGCTGCCTTGAACAATCCTGCCCTCACTCCTACAGTTTAGTGATATTTTACAAGCCGCAAGAGGGGATCTGAGCTCCTGAGGTTGTTACATGCCATATTCACTACTACTCTGCCATGCGTACACTCCAGGCACAAGAGTCCTCGGCCCCCGTTGACGTGTGAGGTACACACGAGGAACGGACGATCTAGGATGAATTCTTCTGTGAATATTCATCATCTTGCGGTTATTAGTATCACTGTCTAATTGGCGCAGCTCGTCTACTGTCCACTTCACTACTCCAAAGGAGTAGAGCAGGACCGGAACGGCAAGCATGTTAGTCGCAGACATCTTGTTTTATTCATGATGATTTTTTTGAAAAAGTCACAAGAATACTAATAGCGGTTCCCCCGTATTATTATTTTCTCTCTTTATTTTATTTAACATAAATCATATCTGCATCTGGACATGCCTTTCAGTGGTTACCCTAAACACGCTGAATACGCAAAAATGCGTTTTCCCGGCGCATATGTTATTTAAGCAAATTCCTGTCGAAACATGAAAACTTGGCACTATGCATGGTGTATTATCAATCACGCCCCATCCGCAAGATATAGGTTTATAAGAGTAAAGTAAGTCGAAATTAAAGATTGAAAAATTTTATTTCAGCCTTGTTATCGAGTTATTGTCAAAAATGCTGAGACAATATGGGATTTTGAGAGTAAAATTAAATTAGTTAATAATAATTTTGAACATTATTATTTTATTTAAGATAAGCAATTAGAGAGTAACTTTAAATCCAGTAAAGAAGGTTTTCAAATAATCCACCACAAGTTGCACAAGTAAAAGAGAATCCCTAACTCTGCAGCATTTGCTCATGTATTAATGCTATTGCTTCTTGAATTAGAGGAAGTATGTACACGGTCATCACGCGAAAATGTCATTTTTTGGAATGACTTGGTTATTTTTTGAAGTTATCAAAAAGGCGTAGAGACCTTCTTAACTAATTTTGTTCGCAGAATCCAAATTTTGAATAAAAAAAAAATTGCGCATCGCGTTTAAGAAATATGACATCTTAATTAGTTTTTTATATAGAACACCCTGTACATTTTAAAGTAATTCGATTTTCCTTATTTTTCTGATTACTAAAATATCATACATGTCATGTTATCTCAAAAGTTTTTTGACATATTTGAATTTTGGTATTAAATGTTGTTAATGATTTTGTTAAACGTAGTTGCCTTGGAAAACAAAATACATAGCTGCAATAAATATGCAGTTTAAGTTGGGTTCTCACAACGACTTTTGGCTTCCTGCGTCTCGCGTCGTCTGCCTCGTGGTGATTGGTGACTCGCTCCAAGAAGTTGAATATTTTCAACTTCCTTGCGTCAAATGTCCAATCAGAAACAGACGACACGAGACGCAGCAGGAAGTAAAAAGTAGTTGTGAGAACTCAGCTTTACTCATCAATGTAATGTTCCTCAAAAATTAGTACCTGTCATAATTCTTTTTCTTCTTTTCAAAGGCAACCACATTTAACTATATCGTTAACGATATATTAATACCAAAATCCAAATGTTTGAGAATATTTCTTAGACGCGATGCGCAATTGTTTTTTTTTTTCAAAATTTATACTCTGCAAAAAAATAGTTAAGGAAGGTCTTTATACCTTTTTGATAACTTCAAAGATAACCAAGTTATTTGAAAAAGGACATTTTCGCGTGATGACCCTGGACACCTGATTTTCAGATGGTATCTGACACACTTTTTCTGTGACGAATCCCCAAAGAAAGAAGTCGACCGGTGTTATGTCAGGTGACCGAGGTAGCCAACAAATTGGTCTCCTCTCCCAATCCATCCCTGTGGAAAATATTGGTTTAGAAAATTACGTACTTGAATTCCATAATGCGCTTGTGCTCCGTCAGGTTGGTATAAAATATAGAAACATCTACAAATAGTAGGAGTAAATTTTCACTTAAAAATTTCCAGATGATTTACAGCAATAATGCGATCAGGAAAAATGTGTGGTCCAATTGCTAAGTTGTTAAGTATTCTGCACCAGACAGAGGTCTGCTGACCATCGTCTTTAGAAACCTCTTTGACGATATTGATGCAGTTTTTTTTGTCACACCAAAAATGTAGATTATGCAAATTAACAATACTTTCTTGGGTAAAGGTTGATTCGTCACTCCAAAGGATATTGTTTGTAATGCCTCGATTGCAATTCACGTTCTCCAACCACCATTTACAAAAGTCTAACCGAAGATCTGTATCACCATCATGTAACGCATGCACTTTCTGCGGACTAAATTGATGTATTCCATTTCTCCGTAAAATTCCATGCACCGAATTATGAGAGAAACCTGATTGTGCCGCAATTTGTCGAGAGCTCACTAATTTTTAGTCGTTTCGCAGAAAAAATTAAATTTGTGATTAAGTCTCGTGTTAATTCTATCAAGCTTTATGAATTTTTAGGAAGAGGTACTAGATTTAGCAAATAATTCTTTAACATCCTTGCAGGGATGAATTAAAACATGGAAATTTTCAGAAGGCGAAATAAGTATACTTAAAAATATGTTCCTGGAATCCGAGAACTGTCTTAAATCACTGAGCGTTCTCGGTAAAACCCATTCAGTTTCAATGGAAATTGAACTGACCACATAATCTAGTAGAAATTAATTTAAAAAATGTAGATATAATCAAGGACTTGCTAAATGCTCCATATTCCAGCCCAGCGTTACTTGCTAACAAGAAAAACGGCGAAAAACGTATGATTATCGATTATCGCGTCTTGAATAAAATTATTGTTAAAAACAGTTTTCCAGTGCCGAAAGAAATAATAGATATTTGTCTGACTCTAGATCCGGCCACTGTTTACCACCTGTAACGGCCATTCGGGCTCTAATTATTTCTATCCAGATGTAATGAAAAAAATTGTGCAGTGGACGAAAACAAAAATATTTTTTAATAATGGGCCTTCTCTGTGGATCCCATGAGATTAAATTTATGGGGGAGATAGGGCCATTGGCTAGCTTGTTCTGCGGGGGTCGTGGTTCGTTTAATGGTAATAAAGGAAATGTTGAGTAATCAGAATAACGGGTTAGTATAACCGCTCTTGAAGGTTCCCCGTGGCGAGGCCCAGCAATAAGGAGAAATCACCTACTGATTATATTGTGGTAGCATAATGAGATTGACCGAAATCTCCTAAATTCGCATTTTTTGACTTTGTCAAGATCACAATGGCGGACAACAGTAGGTACGCTTGTCCTCGAGCTGGTCTTGAAAAAATGGCGAAATTGTATAAAGCAACCTCGGCCGTGTTTATCTATGAATCCTTCTAAAAGAAGACTCATATACGACTGCTTAGTTGTAAAGTGGTTGAATATTTGAATGACCAGTCACTCTCTATTGATACTGAGAAGAGAACCCAACAAAGAGAATCACGAGAATAATAAAATAACACAACAAAAATGTACATTTAGATTATGTTGTTTGTAATAGTTCCCTCTCTTCTCCTATCCTCTCTATCATACACGCATTACACCACGATGCGTTGTCCAAGAAACGTTAAAGAATGATTCTGATCTATACGTTGATAATTATTATGAGTCTTTAATGACGTTTCTGCAACGTCAATAATAAACCCAAGACATCAACGTCCACAGTCCATGTATTGTCGTCAGCCAGATGTTGTTAAAACATGTCTATTTTACTTTAGTCACAACAACTGATAAGAGACGTCGGCGTCGTCTAATCGGCCAGAGGTCGTGGATAATGATGATGAGTTTCTACGCCTACTACAACATTAATCTCTGTACAAATGGGGGTCACAAGTCGCAAAACTGCTGCTTGGGTTACTACTAATATCTGCCCTAAATAGGACACTGTTGCCCCCCTTAGGTAAATCCTAAATCCGCTACTAATCTATAGACAGGCGAGAATATAACAATTTTTCAGTATAAGTTTGACCAAAACACTAAATCTGACAAACTAATAATTAATTTGTAGAAGTCATATTTGGTTTTAGTGTTGAGTCTGTGTGGTATGCATATACCGAGATCATGTACTATATTATTAATTTGTTCTTATTTTATGTACTTTTTATATTGAAATGAGTAATTTCAACAGACCGTTATCATTTGTAGAATGAATGATGATTGATGAATAGTGAACAATAAAATTATGGAATATTTTATAATTTCATTTTATTTTCTAATGCTAATTGAACAAATAAGTCAATTACTCTGGCCCGTGATACATTAAATTCATGCTAAACGAACAAATAAATCAATTACTCCCCCCCGCATAGATCTATTTTTGTATTATCATTAATCATTAATGTACTTATATAAAGTTTGTCAAGTATGATAACTAAGATCATTTCCTATTTTAATTTTCAAAAATGAAAATTTCAATTTTTGTGTAGTTATTATTAGTATTAAGTGCTGAATAAGATTTGCAGGAAACAACTACTCAGCGGACAAAAGCCACGATCTGCATTGAATTAAACCTACAAATCTTGTTTGGTAGCTAAGATCATTTGTCAATTCCTCACTAGACATAGACCGGTTTCGAACTTTTTATGTTCTCGTCAGTATGCCATAAGTAATGGAAAAGACAAATAATAATAGCAAACCAGGCTAGTCTAAAGAAGACTAAGCAACACAGGCATAGTGACTGATAAGTGTATCCCTCTGGTGGTCAGTGCTACTATCAGGCAGACAAACAAGATTTGCAGGTTTAATTCAATGCAGGTCGGGGCTTTTGTCCGCTGAGTAGTTGTTTCCGGCAAATCTTATTCTGTATAAAGTTTAGCACACCAGGGTTAGAGGTTGAAGCTCTTGGTACCTGCTTTGCAGGTCGCTATCAGTCATTAAGACACAGTGATGTCTGACTGGTAGTAGCACTAACCACCAGAGGGATACACTTATACTCACTATGTCCGATTAGTATTAAGATTATTTTAAACTTGAATCTTTTATTTTAAGTAGAAAGATCTATATTACAATTATTCTGTTTTTGGTAAATATTGTGACCGACTTAGGAATCTTATTTAAATTTAGAAAGCGTTATAAAAATATTAGAGATTGTGTAAATAAACAAAACATTTTTATTTTTTTATAAAAAAAAAATACTAAATTCACTATGTGTATGTGTATATCAATTTTGTTCACTATATTTACAAAGTACATTTACTTAATTTATTTTAAAATTATTATAGTATTAAACTGATTAAAAAAGGAATAATTAACAAAACTTAATTAATTATTAAAATGCAATAAAAATTCATATACTTTAGCACAAATATCCGAATAACTGGGGACACAGCAAACGCGATGCGAGGCACGTGTCATACAGCATTTATACAATATGGGGACCGTAAGCAAGGTAAATGGGAAAAAACCAAATGTGTAGAACAAGGACAGATTGCTCTCATATCATACGTATGTTAGAAAATGACAGAGAAACTGATAGTAAATAACGAAATTTGAATTAGTGGTAACAGGAACCCATAAAGAGAAGCTGGCGATATTCTTATCACCGTTTATTTATTTGTTCATGTGCGTATTATGTAAAGTGGGGAGACCGGCCAGCGTCAAATTTCGTTATTTACTATCAGTCTCTCTGTCCTTTTCTAACATACGTATTATATGAGAGCAATCTGTCCTTGTTCTATACATTTGGTTTTTTCCCATTTACCTTGCTTACGGTCCCCATACTGTATACATATTGGCTAATCTTCTATTAAAATTGGCAGCACTTAAATTGTCTTCAACCACCACCAGGTGGCAATAATGAGTTGTTTTCAACCATCAGGTGTCCAACACGAATATTATTAAAATTTACAGAAAATATACGTGTTCAATGAGCCAATCCCATTGATCGAGTTAAAGGAGCTGATAAACCTAATACGACCTTATTTTAATATTGCATAATTTTCAAGTTATTTCTTCTAATAACGATACCTGTGCCATCTATTATGAACTAATGAACTACAAAAAAAACTGCAAAAAGTTTCATAAGAGTAGCCAATATGTATCTTATAAAATAAATGTACACGGGGTTTCACCGGCAAATAGGTACGCGTCACACAGAGGTTCCACGTGCCATTATCTCTAGATATTAAGAATGATGGTTGATAAAATATATAAAACGTTATAAAAAGCGGTTTTCTTTTAGCCTATCGAGTTTAGCTCGATATCTCAGCAGCATAATCTGGACTTGACTTCTACATGATCTGCTTTATTTACTAATGTCAATGTCAATTCGGCTATTCGGCTAATAAAAACAAATTATTTCTTTACTATCTGTACTTGGTCGTCACTGCACTCAAAGTCAGATCTTATTTTTCTCAAAAATTGTACATTTTGTGAAGATTGAGCAAGACTTTTTTTGTATTTTTAATGGCATGTAGAATATAAGCTTAAACAAGTTGCATTTAATGTAACCTTTACACAGATAAAACAAATTAGTTAAATCTGAATTACTTTTGTTAAATCATCAGTGAAATACCAACAGTATTTAGATTAGCTCATCAAATGTTTAAAACCCTATATTTCTATATTTAGATGTGTAAAACCTGCCCTTAAATTTGACCCCTTTTACACACTCTGTACAGTGATGCAGAAATAAGTTGTTAAAAATACTACAAGCATCTAAAGCCCCAGTGTTATTTTATAGTTATTGGTAAATTTAGAACTAAATTATATTAACACAGTTCTTTAAAAAGCCTATTTATTATCAAATATTTAATGAATTACCCATAATAAAATAATATGTGTAGATTTATTTACATGTTATGTTTATAGTTAACAGAAGATACTTACTCCAAATCAGACTTATCATAATAGTATCCCATTTTTGAAACTGCACGCCACATTTATCAGTCTTATAATATCACGGTATTGAAACGTTCAACTTAAAAATATGTGAAAATAATCTAAAGAATCGCCATTTGTTGGACGCCACCGGCATAAGCGCGAAATGAGTATACTGAACTTGTTTTCATTTATCTAATCAAACTTTAAAACTCGTTAAATGATGACTTTCACAAAACGTGATATCATACGTACATTTTATGTTAATAAAAATTAGAGTAGGTCGGTAACAAATGGTTATGTTGTTTCATGAACGGTCTTCATTTAAATAATCAAACTCATTGGTTACATTGGAACGGGCGCAGTCGGAACATCCTTGATTTAAGACCATGAATGCTACATAACTATACTGATAGTAAAACTGCTGTATAACTGCCTGATTCCATATACTACAAACTTACACAGTGCCAAATAATAAATCGTAACTTATATTTAACTTCTCTGTTCAAACTGTTTCACTTTGAAGCAAATTATTTAAAAAAAGTGGAGGTTTCGAATGTGTTTGAATTAACGGAGGGGGTTATTTATGATAAGCCCCAAAACAATTTTTTAAGGTCTAATTTACTGTAGCCAATTTTTAACATATAACGCTGTAACATTTTAACATATTCTGCATGGCAGATTAATTATTTACAACTCCACTTATCCAAATGACTGTACCATTTACGTTAAAACATCACGCAAAAGCAGTGTCTTTCTAAACATTCAAGGAAGTGTCTTTCTATATTATACGAATGCCCCTCCTCCAATATTTAGCCCTCCGCCAGATATTTGTGAGGCAAGCAAACAACAGTTCTTACTCGAAAGTTTATTTCGTCAGAGATAACGAAACCGTTTGTTAAAATGTCTGAAAAACCGTGCAGTCAACCCCTACCCCATTGGTAAAGGTGAATATATCAAACATCTATAACTTCGTTACCAATGCAGCTACATAATAGATTTCTTGACTACATTTTTCCTCTCGTTGCTGTCTATAAATATTGTAACTTGCATTTCTGAGATAAATTTGATGGTGTATAACAAAAATCAACAATATAGATAACGGATGCAAAAGGAAATCATGTGAAAAATGTTTTAGCACGCGTTTTAGACCCTGGTGGTCCACGTCACCATATTTAATTTAATAAAATGTCACAAACCGTCGTCGTTGTCGTAACTGTACAAGAACTACTTACAAAAATCCTTAATATGATGGGTGTTGGTAGTTTACAAGTATTGATGTATTGACTAATGCTGCACGATATATGGTTAAAGCTGGAGAATTGAAAAAAAATATATAGGTAAACAAAATTTAATACACGTAACCAAATAGAGTGCATTGTTCATGCGCTTCATTTGGTAGTCGAGGAAATGCGACGAAATTATCCCGAAGTTGGTGAATTAATTGCAAATACAAAATAAATATTTGTGAAAGTCCCCAAAGTGTTAAAATTTTCCATTCGATTTGTCCTGACATCGCACTTCTTGCTACAACCAGTTTAACATGGTGGCGGACAGGCAGATGTTGTGCTACAAATGTCGTAGCCTTTGGCGCATTAGAACACTGTATGATCAAAGTATATATTCAGCGATTTCCGCTTCATCTGCACAGAAACGACATATTCGCTTTCAACTTTGCCCATTTTTTTGAGATGGTACCTCAGTGGACAATGACCTGTGTGAAGGCCTATTTGCATCCTTAACTCTGATTTGCTGAGTTCGAGTAGTTCTCTAGTTCATTTCTGCGAGTAGTTTATAAACTTCTTCGCTTGTCTTTGACCTGGAGTTAATTATTTACAGTAGGAGGATTTATGTTCCTTTTCTCATTTTCAAATTTGGGTCCTCCAGAGCTTATATTTGGCGATCAGCTATTATCACTTCAAATATTTGCTCAAATTCGAACCTCAACGGCATTGTGTACTGACTGAATGACCAAACCTACTGAGGCCATCGAGACTAACTGAAATTTATTCAGTATCCTCAGATGTCTAACCTGATCTCCTGGTTTGAATTTCCTTATGGATTGTAGTCTTTGAGAGCTGAGGGCTGCTTCCTTCTTTACATGCATATGTAAAGGGAGCAGATCAAGTAAGGCTTCCATTGTTGTTGTTGGACAGGTTCTCATTACTCCTGTGAATCCCAGGCATCCTAACCGTTGTACTTTTAGTAACTTGTTTTGTGCTGTTTTATTTTTTGTTTTTTTGCCACCATACTAGTGATGACTGATGAATAGGTGACAATGAATCTAACAATAATTGTCAAGTATGACCAATAGATCATTTTCGATTTTAGGCCTTAAGTTTTATTGAAGAGCCTCTGGCACATCCAGTGGGCTGCTGCGCTGTTGCATTTTCGGTAACCTTTGTCTGGTGTTTTTTTCCAGGTGGTTTTTGGTCTCGGATTACCCTTTGATATTTTACCTCATCAGATAAATCAATTTGTTCACCATTCATTTTTGGGGCTATTAGGGAAAGCTTCCTTCTTTTTGTGAATGGTATAGATTGTTTTGATTGGATTAACGTGTAAACCTTCATCCGAACGCTAATTTTTAATGATGTTGACTGCAATTTGCATTAGACTTGAGATCATCCTATCATGCTTGCCTCTTATTGTAATGACTAGATAGATCATCAGCATATGCTTAGATGTCGAATCCAGAGTCACTTAGTTTAGTGAGTTCATCAATAATTATAGACTATAGCAAGGGTGATAGAACCCCTCCTTGTGGACACCCCTTGATGGCTGTTACTGTTACTGAATCCCTTCACATTATCACCATTATTCCTCGGGTGTCAAACATGGATAGTATCCATCTTACAGGTGAAGGCTCAAAGCCTTTCCTTTGTGTAGTTTCTTTTGTTGAGTCAGAATCCCTCAATTAAAAAGATAAACATTTCTCTTGGTTATCACATATTTTTTTAACGTGCTGTTCAGAGTTAATTTTCAATTTTATATGTGAATTTAACTGACAACTACCATTTTTAGATGTATTAATAATTAGAAACAGTGAAAGTAAGTTAGAATTTGACATATACAGAAAATATACCAGTATTCTAGATATATCCCTAAGGATACTTACCATTGTACTCAACACAAAATCGCCAGTTTTAGTTTTCTAGTTCATTGCCTATTAAAGCTTCCCCTTTAAGAAAGAGAGGTTTCAAAACGAAAAGGCATTGATTAAGGATGTAGCTGCGAGTAATGGATATTCGTAATTTTAATTGATAAAATAATTAGGAAACGTAAATTTTAAAGATGCACCTCGAAATTCCTAAAAATTAAAGAGAAAATCCGAAATTTATATCGATTCCATAAGATTCACCCGTGGTATTAGTAAGATTTTTAAAAATATACATATGACAGTGGTTCATTCATCGGGAAATAAACTACAACAATTTTTAGACAATCCATAAGACAAAATTGAAACAAACGAAAAGTCGGGGATTTACAAAATTAGCTGTAAGGATCAAACGTATGTTAGGTAAACTAAACGATCAATTCAAAGTAGATTCAAGGAACATATGGCTCATCTCAAATACGGTAGAACATATAAGTCTGGTGTCGCCCAACATATGTTTGAGAATAACCATAAAATAGATAGTAGCAATTTAAGATTAAATAAGAATGTACAAACACTAGACAGCTGTGACAGCTAGTGAGTCATGGTTCACCGAACCATAAGTAGTATAAATAGGATACATTGTTAGCGTAAGGTTAGTTCTAAACATCTTCAGATGATGCCAACTTCGTTGGCAAAACGCAAGTCTGGTACGGATGGCTTATGAATTTATGTCGTTGTTTCTGGTTAAAAAGTGTTGCTTGTTGAAACGGAAACAGTAGAAGGTATCCAAAATGGATGTTAAATT
The DNA here is from genome assembly GCA_029963845.1 of Rhamnusium bicolor. NCBI lineage: Eukaryota > Metazoa > Arthropoda > Insecta > Coleoptera > Cerambycidae > Rhamnusium > Rhamnusium bicolor. The sequence goes on along the minus strand of JANEYF010005049.1, from coordinate 26,739 downwards.
CAATCGTTGGTGAAAATGTTTACTTTGCAAATGTAAATTGAATATTTTAATAATTTTGAAATTAGGTTTAATCTTGGTTGACCCTTAAGATGGATGGAAAAAGCATTGCAACAATACGTAAACACGTATATTCCTTTTTTCATACACGACTTGAAAAAATATTGATCAAGGAGGCTAGAGAGTAGCTAATCTAAATTATAATTTGCGCATATTTAGATTCGGCAGGTTTAACACGTGACTAAATATTTAATTTACATTATTATTACTCCAAAATAGTACAGCGAATAATACACGTCGAACAAGCAGTAAAAGGAAAACAAATAATGTATGGATTATGCCCGCTCCACCGTCATCAATACTCCACATTAGAAATCTACAGTTACATCGTTTACTTTCCTTTAATGCCGGTTCGATTTGAATCAACTCTCGCTGTATTCTTGTTTCAATGATGAAGGAACTTGTGACGGGCTCATCCAATTTGAGAAAAATCTTATATTAGTTACACTTATTATGTGATTCTAAATCAATTGCCTTTAAACATAAAGAAATATTTATGATTAAACTAAATAGGTAATGTCTTGTACACGTAATTTTAAATTTTGTTGGAGAATGGAATATCACTTTTCGACCAACAAAATAACAAATTGTGTAAGATAGAAGGTTATTTCTTTTCCAAGTTGTATGAGAAAGTGTTCTTTATTAACGCGCTGATAAAAATTAAGTATATGCGCGATAATAATTTTATAATGAATGATTGTCCGAAATGAACCAAGATATGAGGAATGCTCCAGAAGGTGACAGTACCTATTAAGAGTATCAACTGATTATCACAATTAAATGGTACATGCTTGAGAACAATTCTTCATCTAAATTTTAGATATTCGTTTCTTCTAGTGCGTATCAAAATTAAAATTTGTCTTACTATCCTTGCCTATTTTCTTCTTAATATAGGATACATACCTAGAACTTTAGTCACGTAATGTTGCTAATTGTATTTACAAGGGCTAGAAATAAAATGTTTACCAAATTAAACTCTGATTCCCTAGCACTGTACACAAGGAAAAATAATGAATATAAAAATTACTTATTAAACACCAAATGATAGATTGAAAATGAATTTTGCGTCAATAAAATAACAACGGTTTCTATTGTTTTACTATTGCTTGTTTTTTAAATACTAAGGTTCCTTAAAGCAAATTAGGTATTCTTCTTGTTAAAAGTTCTATCTTTTTAAACAATTACTTTTCCGGCTATTTGCCAAAAGTTGAAATTTGGATTATAAAAAGATAATATGAACATTATATTCAGTACGACTGATTCAATAATGTTATTTTTAATTCTAACTACTCTGTTTAGTAAAACCAAAGATCCGTAAAAAATAAGTACTTACCAATTCAACAATCCCTTCAAAATTTTAAAACATTCATAGAGCCATACTGACGACGCAGAAATACATGTCTTTTGTTTACAAAATATGTACGCCATCGACTTTTTTTACTTTCTGATTGCACAGTTATGCAGATAGGTAAATGACTAAAAAAGTTCCCAGTTGATATTTTTTTCGATTTCGACTTCGTTTAGGAGATAATTGCATTTTAATTTTGGTACTTAATATCATACTAAACAATATTAACAATTAGCAATTAATTTGAGTAATAGATTAATTTTTAGTCGTTCACGTTTCATTTCTAGGAGAGGTTGAGTGTACCACTGGCAATAGGACTATCTTTTTAATGAGCTTCTGAAGAATTTCTGTTCAACAATATTTTCGATTAAACGTTACGAAATAATTTAATACCTACCAATGTTGGCGGTCTTTGAAAAGTCATTGTACAAAGCACTAAATACCATTTGAAAGGCATTATATTAAATGTCGTACTTATAAAGATCTTTCTACCTCAATTATACATACTGGGATATTCTTAATCCAAGGCCTCTATTTGATATGTTATCTGATCCAAATATTCTATTTTCTATTACTCCTTCTCATTTTCTGAATGGACAAATCTTTTAAAGACATCATCCGATTTACGAAATGTTCCAATAATAATATGTCTTGAGAAGAATTTATGCCAAAGATGTCTGATAAAATCAGAAAGAAGAATGTCCCTACGTTTGGACCCTGAGGGACACCGATTGTAGCGAAAGAGCTATGAGGTCTATAGTCATTATATTTGACAAATTATGTTCTGTTAAATAAGTAGGATTCCATTAAGGACAATAGTTTTTGAAATTCTAGCGGCATTGAACCGGGATAAAAGTAAAAGGTGGCATATTTGTTCAAAGGTCTTTTCTACGTCAGTATAGATGATATATATTTGTTCTTATGAGTCAAGAGTATTAAAGATGTATTTGTGTAACATAGGTTGTTGGAAACGGTCGATATTTTTCCAAAAAACCATGTTGATAGGGAGTTATATATAGCTCAAATAACAAATTTGTACTAGATGGTCAAAATTTTGTCTCCCAACTACATCATCAATGTAAATGTCAAATGGTTCCTAATAAACTGAATATTGGAGTCTAGTTATTGTCAAAGTTTATATATCGCCACTCTGTAAAATGATACTAGGTCGACTCTAAGATCTTTATGCAGGACATCATCTCGAAAGGTCTGGTTAAGCAGTTACCAGGACACCTGCGTTCTATTCCATTCCAAGATCATTTCCAATATGTTAGTGTTTTTCTCTTGTTGACAGTTAAATGTGTGTGCGTGCGTGCGTGCTGTGTGTGTGTGTGTGTGATATATTTGGAAATTTGACATTTGCAATGTTTAATTTAGTTGCAAAAATGTCATTGTCAATAAGAAGAAATTATTAAAATATATGACATTTATTATTATTAACAATATCGAATGACAGTGAAAATTAATTATTTAAACATTTTAATGAAATATTTCAAGGTACGATATTAAAATTTGATTGAGGTAAGTGAAGAATTAAATAAAATGATTTTTTTAAATCAGGATGATATATACTGGTATAAGAAAGTTATGTGCTGGTCACATCAGATATTTTGCCTTTAAAAGTGCAATATAATTTTAAGTAACCAGCTAACAACGATTTCAACAGTAAAATTGCAGTAAAATCAACCATAGTTGTGGTGATATAATTTATGGTACAGAACGCCAGATTTGGTCTACTCGTATATTATATAGTTAAGCACATGTCATGGGTATATAGCTCAGGAATAGCTGTTTGAGAGAGTTTTTCTTTTGTCACATTATACTGCATTTGTTGCATTTTGTAGTATTAGTGTAATCAGTAGGAAAAAATGATAATCGACCTTGGAGAGCTGATAACACTATGAAAAGTCTGAAAGTCTACTTTCTTTCTGATAACATAATTTACTAATTCTTAGAAATTCTAGTCAATATCGAGAATGTGATATCACCAATTCATATTACACTTTGACCCTAAACTCCATTAATATTAACAACGGACACTTCAGACAAGGGTATTTTAGTTTCAGATGTATTTTCAGTGGCGAATCCAGAAGGAGGCACAAAGGCACGTGCCCCCCTGTCGTTTATTGACAAAAAAAATCGCTTTACAAAAGTTACATTTCTGTATTTAATTTTAATTTGCTCGTATATGATTTTAGTATCACGAAAATTTAGAGATGCAATAGTGTTTCTGGCACACATGGGAGATTACACTCCCTAGCTGGACTGCGTTCGGAAAGCATTACCCAGTACACGAAGTTTACCATTAGTTCTTAAAAATAGATCAAGAAAGGTAAATGCTCTCGTAGATCAATTCCTTTCTTGCGTTCTAAATTTAGTAATTCGCCAAAGTAAACCATAACTGTCACACTTTAAACTCCAGCGAGAATCGCTGCGCATGCTTATCTAATATAAATTGGATTATTTTGTTATAAATTGTTAATGTTGTTCAATTCCAACTTCGAAAATTAAGATTACTTTAATGACATAATGTTACAGTATTTTTTAAATGATGGAAAGAAAAACTATGTACCTCCATTTATTTGTAGTTAGTTGAACATAATAGTACGATATAATAGCAATAAATAACAGTGCTTAACTTCTAAAAAAAAACATTAAATAATATATGATGTTTATCAATAATTTTATGATTATTATTTTTTTCATCATCGCTACCTCTGTTTTCGCCATCATCGGAAGATATGAAGCGCAAATATATCGCTAAAAAGGATTAAGATCTACTTGATATCAGCCATGGGCCAGGAGAGATTAAATGGTCTGAGTTTGTAATACCAAAACTTCATTTGAAATTTATATAAAACAACTGATTTGTTGTACTTTTGTTTTTTCTTATTAATACTCACAAGCTTTTAGCATTTGTTTTTCTATTGAATAAATATGAACAACAGTATTAACGGTTACTGTCTTATCTACATATTTTAAAAAAATCCTATCCGTTGATTTTAATATGTGTTATTTTTTTCTGAATCCGTCCCTGTGTTTTTATATTAAGATGTTAAATTAAATTGAGGTGATTCTGAGGATATCAAGAAACATACTCTTGGTGATGTATACAAGGAGTTATTAGAATCGCCACGAAAAATATAAGTAGCCAGAGGTACTTTTTAATAATGTACAATATGAGGAAATTACCTATTTTATAGTTAATGTGATTATGGTAAAATTAAATTTGTCAATTCCATTCCCTAACTGATAAGTGCATATTGAAATAATTAGTAAAAAATTAACTACCTTTTTTATACCTATTGATTTCATCAAATAGGTATATTAAAACGGTATACATTTTTTTAATAATCATCGTAGAAGAAAAAAAACATGTACAGAAAGCCGTTTCATAATATACTAAAATCAAATATTGAATAACAAAAAAATAAATAATGTTAGTGTGTCTATGTGTGTAAACAGTTTTTTGTACACACGATAACTTCTGTTGGGCTTAAATTTTTCTTTCAAATTCGGTACATATGTAAAATAGCACGATAGAATACTCCTTATTGAAACTGGGTCATATTAGTCATACAGGGTGATTGCCAGAGACTGGTAAACTATGTTTCACAGAAACTGTTTTATTATAATTTTAAAATAAATAAAAATTTTTGGTTAAGCACAAAAATATGATGATGTACATACAACATATCAAATTTGTATATATTACACAGTGTATAATATACAGATTCGAACGCACTTTAGGTAGAATAGGTGATATATCAATTTTACTTTAAAATGTCATTATGGCACTCTTAATAAGACTATTATGAACAAATAAGATATTACAAAATGTCAGTATGCTCGAATATAAAGGAAATATGAAAGAGAACACAGAAATATTTTATTTATCTTTTTATCTAGAAAAATATATGGTCTGTATATTTAATTTCAGTGGCACCATGTAAAAGTGAATTGTGTCGTATTCGAGCAAAATTTAATCAAATAGATATTCACAGTGGGCCACACGCCTGTTTGCAACTTTTATTCATTATTAGCTGTATCAACATGAATTATTATAATAACAAGTTGAAATAATTGTATTGCTGTCAAAAGTGCCAATATTTTTATTTGGTTATTGTTTATTGTTTAAATCAGCACACTTAATTTTAGTTTACATCAACACTCTAAACCCAATTAATTTATTTTCAGAACCAGGTATCCCTATCACTCATGTCAGACATGTCCACAATGTTCACTTTAACCGTTGTATCTGATGATCAGTAATCCTGCAGTCTTTCAGCGAAGAGCAACAGTTTTTCAAAAACAGACACTGGCAGTTCCCCAGAAAATGTTTACCCATAGCATTTACTAATTCTAAAATTAAAAAATTAACCAGTGCTTCAGATGGATAAAAATCTAGATTATTTATTGAAAAATTCATTATATCTTGTAAGTAAATATAACTTTTGGAACAAATTAGAAATTGTTAAAAATCAAAATTTAAGCAGTGTGACATAGCCGCTCAACAGACAAATTATCTTAAGAAGGGTTTTTGAAACAGATTTTCCCTTCCCTGATAAACAAAATTTATCAGCGAAATATCTTTTTAATCGTAGTTTTTCTTAACCATTTTTATCAATTATTTTTAATGCTATTTTATTATTTTTAACCTAGGCTTAAGTTTTTTATGACATGTATTAATTACATCCTTTTTAATTTAGGATAGGTGTTAGTATTTTAAGTATAATTTTTAGATATTAAATCAACTCCATCCTTTCCAGCCCTTCAATTGCCACGGCGGCGCATCGCACCGTGGATGTTTGGCTGGCTCTGGGCGTAGATGTCAAAATGATTATTTTGTACATAACATTTAAATATATTGTTTTGATTTGATTGATCAAACTTAATAAATTGTTACTTGTCAGTTTTTTTGTAATTTTTATTTTATTCAATGCAAATGTTTTGCAAATTTCACTAAAAATTACAACATATTAACACTGAAATTGTCTATTTTAGGAAAAGAATATTACCAAAAGACAAAAAAAATCAAACTCTTGCTGAGAACCAATCAAAGGTTATAGAACACGATCGCGAAAAAAAAACATCGAGATGAATATTTTGAAACAAAAATATTCCCACGCTCAAAGTTCAGATATTATTTTAAGGGTAAAAAAATATTTTGCTTTCATATAATGAAATAAATTTTCGACTTTTCAGTTGGTAACTCTATCCGGCTCACTTTTGTTTTGTATCAGCTTAATTTTTTTCTAGGGTAATGATCCCGGATCATCGTCCAAAATACATCTGGATCATTGATACATTAAACAGTCATTTATTGTAAAATTAATATTGGGAAAATTTTTAATATTAGGATTCACCATAAAACTTCAGAATTGAAAGATTCGGCTGTCAAAGAAAAAGTTAAGAGCATATTGATGAATACTATATCGCTTAAAAATCAATGAAATTAATGTCATATAAATATTCGAGACGGCATAGAGTCGTGGTCACATCTTTGGCAACCATAGTGTTACGTTGGCTCTCCGAAGCCTGGAAGTCAAACATAGACCGCTCTCCCTGCTTTCATAGCCGCCGTCACCGTCGTGGTCAGATCTTTGGTAACGATAGTGTTATGCTGGCTCCCCGGAACCCGGAAGTCAAAGAGAAACCACTCTTCCGGTTTTCATAACCGCCGTTAAGGACAGAGAGCCCCGCTTAATTAGCGTTCCATACATTTTGGTGTAGGAATCTCTGTGACCTGGTCTCTGTGACCGAAGACCTGTACACTGCATTGTATTAAGGCGTAGGCACCGCCGACGCCGACTTGAAGACGAATAGCACAGGGCTACTCAAGAACCCGGGGGAGCGGACCCAGCGGAGCTTTCCGTGTGTCCACGAATAGGTAAGGATGGCATTAAATAAATTGTATACCGCGTTGCCATTCTCTTCGTACGCTAGCTCACTAAATTTCATTAAACCAGTTTCTTTTGTTACGAATAAAATGGCAACGTTAATCAAAGTACGATTCTATATGCTGGGGGTTCGCGGTTTCCATAGGATTTGACAAGTGGTACCAAATGATTACAAGAGATACAGCATCGGTTAAATTAGGGCAAAGTTGCAGAACCTGGTGATCAGTCCACTGAGAAATCGAAAATATTTTTTGCTATTGTTATTTTTGAAAAAAAAGTAAAATTTTGAACTTACATTTTTATTTCTTCCTGAAGTTATTTGAAGAGATATCAAAAAACTAAAAACACTTTTTCATTGGCGTTTTTTTTTATCCTTCACAATTTAGCGTAAACAGTTTTCTTATAAGACGTTTCGTCTCTTTGCGACAATATTCAAGTAATTACGTTATTTTAAATACAGACCTGTATTTTTTATTGCATTTTTTTGTAGGATTTGAACTTCAGACTTCAATGATGTATTAAACTTTTATGTTGCTAAACGTTTCGTAGCTGTAAACCATCATCATGGAAAAAAAATCACACTTTTTTTCAAATTAACGTTACTTCATTATTTTTCATAATTAATAATCATTAACATCAAACTGTAAAAATTAAATTGATGTCTGAGATCTGGAGCTAGCTATGCGGCGGGTAACCAAGAATATAATTAGAAATAGACAAAACAGACAGGCTCCGTAAAATCTTAAAAACATCTTTTTTACAAACTTTTCAAACATTAATTCATAATATATCTTTGTAAATACATTTGTTTATTTTATTCTTGGTATATGGTCTAGGAGCTACCTTTTACATTCTACATGCAAGCCCCGGGTCTTTGGGGACATGATTTTTTTTGTAAATTAGAATCCAGCGATATTTAAAAAAAATCCCAAAAATAACGCCCCACTACCAATATGTCGATTATCACAAAAACAAAAACACTTATAATCTAAGTTGGCGACTATTAAAAAATGTTCTGACTTCCACTAGATTATACATTGCTTTAACTTACAGTTGTAGATAAATACACTGGTAATCACTAAAGCTGGCAGAAATGTGCGGCGGGGCATAGGCGTACGCGTAAGAAAAGTAGTAACAAAAATAAAACTAGTAAAAAAAACCAATAAACTGTTACAATTTATTACAATGTATGCACAACTTATTCTCTTAACTAGCTTAGTTATCACAAACTGGAGAAGATCTGTAAAAACTATGCATCAGGTATTCCTGGAATAGGTTGGAACATTTGATGCGAGGATAACACTGACGTAGTTTTCTACGAAACACCAAAACACTATATACTGCACTCGACGTGCATTTCGCCAACCAAGTTGGCATCATCTGGAGTTGATTAAAACTAACCTTATGTTAACACTGTACCCTATTTATACCTAAACTATTGTTACGGTTCGATGAACCGTGACCCACTAACCAATAAAGCGGGCTACCTGGAATAGTGACAAAGGGCCAATTGTCACTATTCATACTATTTTTACACTTTGTGATTTCCAAGCTTTCAAATGCATCCAGCTGTCTAGTATTTGTTACATTCCTAATTAATTTTAAATTGCTAATATCTATTTTATGGTTTTTCCTTAAATGCATGTTAGGCAACACTAAACCTTATCTGTTCTACCATATTTGAGATGGACCATATGCTCTTTGAATCTAGTTTGAATTGATCGTCTAGTTTGTCCAACATACTTTTGATTACAGTCCTTACAGCTAATTTCGTAAATCCCCGAATTTTCGTTTGTTTGAATTTTGCCTTTTGGATTGCCTAAAATTTGTTGTAGTTCATTTCCCGATGAATGAACCACTGCCATACCTATATCTTTAAAAATATTACCAATACCACGGGTGATTCGAGGATCAAATGGAATCGATACAAATTTCGGATTTTCTCTTTCATTTTGAAAGGTCGAGGAATTTCGAAGCAACTGTTCGTTTCCTAATTATTTTATCAATTAAATTTACAGAATATCTATTACTCACAGCTATATCCTTAATCAATGTCTTTTCTTTTTCAAACCTCTCGTTATTGAGGGGGAAGCTTAATAGACGATGGACTAGAAAATTAAAACTCGCCATTTTGTGTTAAACACAATGGTGTGAGTCCTTAGGGATATATCTTAGAGTACTGGTATCTTTTCTGTATATGTCAAATTCTAACTTATAATCACTATTTCTAATTATTAATACATCTAAAAATGGTAGTTGTCCAGAGTTTTCAATTCCATATGTGAATTTAACTGACGCGAACCGACTGTTTAATTTAGAAACAAAGTTGTTAATATCAGCAATTTTTGTATCAAACACTGCAAAAATATCATCCACATACCTAAGCAAAACCCTGGGGATATACTCGAATTCTTCTTTTGCTTTTGTTTCAAATCTGTTCATGAAGAGACTGGATCTGAAAATATGCTCACTTTTTAAAATTCTTCCAAATACGTCACAGCTGAAAGTTTCTCGCGTAGAACACGAGCCACCATAGAAAATTCCAACCACAGATCCCTAGTCTTGTGATGGCGCTTGGAGGCATCATCCACGCTAGCCGGCAGGGTTTAGAATTGATATTTTTTGGCCTCATAAATTTCCTTAATTTCTAAAAAATTCTTTAAAACTTTTCAATCAATGTAATTTTAGTGTCAAAATACAGAGATCTGCTGAAGTCTCGTAATAAAAAAAAAATGTTATCAGATAAACTGAAAACTAAATTTTCTTTTCTTTTACATTTTTGTTGTCTTAAAGGGGAGATAGCACATGTGTTCTCCGCTTAATTTAAAAATGAAAGCTAATTTTCATGAATCTGATAATTTTTTAAAAAATTCTAGCAACTTATTATTTGCTTCTATGTATGGTTAAAGAAATATTTAGGTATTTAACAAAAAACTCCCATACTTACTTTTTTTATATGTATACTGATGTTCTTTTCTAATCATGCTAATATACCAATGTTAGGTAAACGTATCAACACTGATAGTTTTTGTTGTTTAGTCCCTTGCAGAAACTAAAACTTGACTAAAAATTGTTCTGTCGAAGATATAAATACACAGCGTATATAAATATCAAATTTATATGAAAAGCATTACCTTGCACAATTTGGCGGCAGTAAATGTGTAGTAGCGTTACCTAAATAACTATACGTATTTGTGGAAAAAGGAGGAAGTTGGAGTATTTTTAGACCTTTTTCCAAGCATGCCAAGTATGTCACCGGAAAAACAAATAAATGTCAAAGAAAATCGTCTTTTCTCAATCAATGTACAAATTGTAAAAAAACAAATAGAAAAATATAAAGCGAAGCTCCCATGAGGATAAACAATTATTTAAGAATTACAATATGATACAAATTAAATTTTAATTCTAGGTGGCACACGAAATAGTTGTGGCACAAGTTTCATATCAATAGCAAATTATGAAATACCGTTACAACTTTCTTATTACGAGAAAAAGGGATTTTTAAATAAAATACACTTTAATATAATTTTCATCGATAAACTTCTTAATGCAACAATACGGGTCTTTCGTCATAGCTTTGGTGCAGAATTTTAATTACTTCAAATAATAAACATATGACGTTCCATCTTGAAAACTAAGGGCGTTGACGAACTGAAAACAAACTCCAAGAATTAAGGCAGATATTGCGTTTGAGACTTCTTTGATGTTATTTCTTCTAAATTTGTGTTAGTGACTGATAAAACATACAAAAAATTTAAATTTTCAATGTTCTGCACGCGACAAAGTTGCAGCAACGAACAAAAAATAAGAATATGGCAATATAATACGACCCTCAAATATGATATAAATATAAATTTAAAGTAATTTTTTAATTGTAAAATGAAAATGCTTAAAATGAGGACCAACAACGCATATTGCCGGTTGTATAGTGACGTAATAGGGAGATATGCGCGCGCATTTAATTAAAACCTTGACAGTGCTACATGCCTCTTTTGGCGTCCATTGTGGGCCGTGCTTTGATTTCATTGTTTAAGCTTGAAAGTTTCCCTATTACGCCACAGCCAATAGAATAGCTTGGAAATTTGCAGCAATATCTGATCGTTTAAATTGAGCTTAAAATTTATGATTCTTTTTCTAAGACATAATTAAAAAAAAAAAAGAAAAGTAAGGATCAACTATGTTTGTGTAGATGTTATTAAAATGATGAAAAAAAAAAAGAGTCCACTTCCCTAATGTGGAAACTCTGTTCAGTTTATAATTTATTTTTACAAGATTTATAAATAAAAATTCAGTATATTGACTTGCTAGTTCCCTGTATACTTGTTTTAAAAAATCATTTTAAAAAAAGATAATGATATTCAGTTACCGTACATTATATAACAATATTACATAGCAGTAAAGTTTTCTCTGGCGTGTCTTTAAAAAATCCGTTCTTTACATATGACTTATTCTCTTTGGCATTCGCCCCCCCTGCCTCCATCGCCAGCGTACGCCCTTGAAAAAATAAATTTAATAATAGAAATAAGAGATTATCGAGATACAGAATTAATTAATGTTCTTGTAGCCTTGATCTTGAATGATTTTAAATCAAACGACTTCAAACAAGATAAGGAAAAAGTGATCTAATTTTTTTTGCTAAAAATAAATAATGTATGTAATATATAAAAATATGCATGAACAGTATTTCAGGGAACGATTTTTTTGGAGATTTTCTATAGTCTGCATAATATTTTTGAAATGAGTATACTGAAACTAAACTGATTTATGATAATTTTGATATTACACATGATAAAACTATATGAGATGCCGCAGCTTAAAAACAATCAACAGAAATCCAGCGCAATTTGGTTTATGGAGCATAAAATATATTTCCTTGGTTTTATTTGTGTACAGGGTGATCTAAATTTCATTCCTAATTTGACTCTTTTTGGAAACTGTGGGGATTATGCAAATGCCGTTGTGGGTGATCAAAAAGGGTCTTGCCAAGAGTTACAAATCAGTGATATTATATTTATCACATCGACGCACAGGGACTGCAATACAAAAAAGTTGGGCAAAACGTGGTTTACCCCTTCTGAAAAATAAATACATAATCCGAAAGACTAAAATATCTTTGAGGAATTATTATCAGCAACGTCCCAAAACTATGAAAAGTGGCTTGCAATGGTACCCCCATCCTGGTTGCGTGTCTTGATGTAATTTTCTCAGAAGCGATGGATCTTTTTACAGCAGGTATGTAAGATACATCCCAGTAAATAGAACTCTTATTGACGTATTCAAAGAACCTGCTCAATCCATGTTAAGATCCCAAAAACCTAATAATTTAGCTGAAGCCCTTGACTATCTAACGTAAGACCAAAACATCAGATATATGAGGAGACAACATAAATAAACTAATTATTCCATAAAGACAAATACCACCTAGGTACTTCAACACAACACAAACAACAATATCCAGGACAAAATAACTTTCCTAGAAATCCGATACAAATTCAACCTCGACAACCTCCTCAAGTTCAGATATTCTTTACTAATACTCAGACAGGCATACAACGTAAATTTTGGAAGCCAAACCTAGAACCAAGGTAAATGAGCGTAATACTTCAAATCCTAACACAACCATCTCAATAATATAAAAAGTCGGAATACGAAGACATCAATTAAGTAGCAGTGGCGGCTGCTCCATAGAGGCTCAGGGGCTCGAGCCTCCCATGTTACTATTAGGAATATGTAACGGTAATTAAATGCATATTTTTTTTATATTTGATATCTTTTTTAACATAGTTATTACCCGTTTGAGACGGCTATGTGTACAATAAAGTCGCATAATGTAATGACCATCAACTTATAACTCTAACAAAGAGTATGGGGCAGGCTCAGCTGATATGAGCCATTCCTTGCATATTACAAACAACGGTTTTGTACCCTGAGAAGGGAGGTCAAGCTTGAAATTAATAAAGCATTAACTAACTTTATCCATGCAGCTGAAAACAACATGGAGCGCGATCCTTCTCAACTGTGGAATTATATTAATGCTAGAAAAGGTAGCACAAGGATACCTGGACGATTGGTGTATAAGGACACGGAATATACTGCTGCTCATGACATTGCAAACGCCTTCTCTTCTTACTTCAGCTCGGTGTACTTAAAACCATCATCTGGAGATACTCAGACTGACTTGTGTGTGTTTAATGATAACGTGTTTTCTGTTAGTGAAGTGAGTGTTGGTGACATACTTGAAGCAACGAAGAAGCTTAAACCTAAATTAACTATGGGTCCAGATTTAATTTCAGCCTTTATTGTAAGAGATTGTATTTCATGTTTTGTTAAGCCCTTGTGTTATATCTATAATCTTTGTCTCAAATCTGCCACATTTCCAGACAAATGGAAACTATCGAAAGTTGTTCCTGTATTCAAAACAGGTGATAAATGTCAAATAGAAAATTATCGACCTATTGGCGTGATTTGCAACTTCGCCAAATTGTTCGAATCCATTATTGCACATTATTTGTACAATCATGTATCACATTGTATTCCGGTAGAACAACACGGTTTTATGAAAGGGCGTTCTGTTAATACGAATCTTTGCAACTGTACGCAATATATTTCTGACGCTCTATATGACAAAAGGCAAGTTGATGTTATATATATAGACATATCAAAAGCTTTTGATCAGGTGGATCACCCTACCTTACTTCGTAAGTTGCATGGTTACAGTGTTTCGGATGATCTGATAACGTTTTTTAACTCTTATTTAACTGACAGGATGCAATATGTTGACTGTATGGGACAAAGGTCATCACCCTATGCAGTAACGAGTGGTGTCACCCAAGGCAGTAACTTGGGCCCATTATTATTTTTACTCTTCATTAATCCTTGTTATGGTGATTCAATCATCTAAATTGTTATATGCAGATGACCTGAAAATTTTTAATATCGTAGATAACTCCGAGAGCTGTTTGTCCCTGCAGAACGATCTTAATGAAGTAGTTAAGTGGTGTGCTGACAATAAGCTCAAAATCAACACAGGAAAGTGTGCAGTAATGACTTTTACTCGCAAGTTAACCCTTACAGAATTCGACTATCAAATTAATGATCAAATCGTAACCAGAGTAACCGTAGTTAAGGATCTGGGTGTTATATTTGACCAAAAGTTATCTTTCATTCCTCACATAGAACAGGCTTCTAGCCAGGCGATGAAAATGTTAGGTTTTGTAATCAGGAGCGCCAAGGATTTTCGTAGCGTTAAAACTTTAAAAACATTATATTATGCTTGTGTTCGTAGTAAACTAGAGTATGCTTGTGTTGTATTGTATTGAATTTGGGTCGTACCCTGGCAGAGACACCTCATACTGTGAAATGCTTAGTTTATTTGGCCTCATTAGCATGGAAATGAGATGGAGAAATTGTCAGATCACTTATCTCTACAAAGTATTACATGGTCAGATAGATGACATAAATTTCCTTTCTCAGATAAAGTTTCATGTGCCAAGAGTTTCTGCTAGAAATTGTCTTACGTTTACTTATAAAGTGCCTAGTACCAATCAGCATCTGTTTTCTCCACTTATTTCTATGTGTCGTGCTTATAACCACATTCAACATAACATTGATATTTTTAATTGTTCAATCAGTCAACTTACTTATACTTTAAGAAATATCCGTGTGCTATTACTTCCTACACTTGTTTACATCTTTCACCAATGATAATGTTTAATATCACTTTCCAAATTTGCTTTATTATATAAAAATATTATACAAAAATTTTCTTTACTGTGGATCGCACGTCTAGCATAATAATTTTACTTATTTTATTTGTATTCCCGGCTTTATCTTTTCCTTCCTCTTTTTATATAGCAAAAATGTACTATTTAGTTATAACTGTAATGTATATCCTTTATATGGACCTATGTCTGTTGGATTAATAATAAATAAATAAATAAATAAACAATAAAAGAAAATAACAAGGAACTATATGAAGAAACGAACCGAGCGCGGAGGTTGTCGATCGCGGAGAATGGTTTTACAATGCGACAGAAGACTCAAGTTATCAGAGCCGCAGTGCGCTTTTAATGTTAGTGTAGTGTAGTGGTGCTTATATCGTTTCACCGGTTTCGCTCTTGATATTTATTTGTGGTTTCACTGTTTTCAGTGTTATTGTGTTATCTTAGGTGGGTTGATGCCAAAATGACTGAGAATGGTATAAATAATATTCTGAAAGTGAATTTTAAAACTCTGCTGTTGGCAGAAAAAGTAAAAATTAAGAAACTTGGTGATTATTATCTTGTGAACTCTTTTTTGTACATATGGACATAAAAATTTTTCTTTTACTATCAAAAATCGTAGTTCTACTTGGATGAAATTACCGAGGGACTGTAGGTGAGTTATGTTGATCATATTTTTTAAGAAACCAGAGCCCCTCGAATAAAATTATCACGAGCCGCCACTGTTACGTAGACAAAAATTTCCAACCCCATGTTCCCACTTTCCCGCAGAAGAAATAAACATTAGAGCTAGAACCTATGAAGAATACCAATACCACAAATGTGACAATCAATATGTAAATAATTATTATTTAGACTACGCACCTGGCCTTACTGAAGAAACTGATACAAATTTCACCCTACATTTTGCACAACAGGCAGACGAACAAACACACAATTTTCAATAGGCACTACAGCCTCTTTTTAACATCGGAGATTACAAATTTTATTTTCCAGACAACATTTATAAGCCGGACATAGTGAGTGATAAGTGTATCCCTCTGGTGGTCAGTGCTACTACCCCTCAGACATCATTGATGTCTTAGTGATTGATAGCCACCTGCAAAGCAGGTACCAAGAGCTGTAACCTCTAACTGGTGGGCTAAACTATATATGTAAACATTTATAAGTTAATTTCTACTACACTAAAAACACACGAATAAGACAAATGCGCTTATATTTCCTCATTTGAGGAATTTAAACAAAATTGCTAAATTTCACCAATTCTATTTTCACATACCTTAATGGAATTCTTGGATTGGAACTTACTAAAAATTTAAATACTAAAACAGATCTGGCAAATTCTGAACTAGTTTCTCCTTACAACAAATTTGTATCCACATCCAATCTATAATAACTAATTGCAAATGTGGACAATAATGATAACACCATACATACAACTTTTAAAAAACCCTATCCATGACGTTTAAATAACAGACAAACCCCCATTGTTATTTCACTTTTGAACACGCCGAACATTTTATAGACAAATAAGAATTATTTCGAAAACTGACAAATTGTCCTTATAAATTACGCGAGATTCGATTATAACGACACAATTCATTCACTAAATTAAAATCATCTGAATTAATATTGGGGCATTTGAAAACTCATGAAATGTAAAATATAAATAAAGAAACCGGTATTTAAGCCCAATATGTTATAAACTATAAAAAGAATGTCAAAACTCTGTACGACAGAGTTCATGACCTACTAAAAACTATTAATGAAAAATTAATTGAAATAAAAACTTGAGGAATGTCACCACATTAACCCTGACTCTAGCGCATATCTATAAAACATACAATACCTACCGCAATTAAAAACTTAAAGAAAGTTTTAAAAAGAATATGACGATTCATAAACAAGTACCTTGGCGTAATCATGGATAAAGGTCTGACATGGAGACAGAACACCGAAGCCATCGTGGTAAAGGCCAAGCGTCTCGTCTACCCGATGGTAGGGAACCAGAGCAGGCTCAGTCTAAGGAACAAGCTTCTGCTAGTAAAAGCACTCATCAGACCACAGCTGACCTACGCCTCCGTAGCATGGGGATACCAAGCGAAGACCTATCTGAAGAAGATCCAAGCCGTGGAAAACGTGGCCATATCAGGACAGCGGTGGGCGCACCATGGTACGTTAGAAACGCTGACATCTTCAGGGACCTGGAGTACACACCAGTCACCGAAATCATCCGGGATAAAGCGAAGAAACTGTACACCTTAGCTTAGGAGCACAGGAACCCGCTGATCAGGGAGGCCACCTCCTATGATCCGGCCGACGCATCGAGGCACAAGAGGCCGAAGGTACAGTTACTGGATAACGGGTAAGTATAACTAATACTTTCCTTACAGATGGACCAAACCCACGACCAACCACCCTCCCACAAATCTTGCGGGCGCCGCGCCGGTCAGTAAACCGACCAGTCCCGTTGTCCCCCTGGCTCCGTGAAGGACGAAAGTGCTAAGAAAGCACTTAGGCCTTCACCTCCTAGAGCTACACAGTTCATCCTCACCCTGTCCGATGATCCAGATGACAATGTGTCAATTGACACTTTGTGTACTGGCAGTCAATCCCAAGTCACAGAATATCCACACAGTCCCTGACAGACAGATGACTACCCCCGGGGGTGACAAGTTGGCGAAGAAAGAAGAAGAAGACAGAAGAGCGCCAGAAGAGGCCCTAGCCAGCAGGGTTCATCAGCCAGGATCCAGGGAGGTTGGCCAAAATCTTCGGCACCGTTCACATTTGTGAGTGGGGCCGTTCGTAAAGTAAGCTAACCCGCCCTGCACGAGGCCGGTCCAGGTCTAAAGCGATGACTAGGGTAAAAAGGCAATAGTCCTGCCTGGCCCTAGCATCCGAGACCGTCATCATGCCAAATGGATATTGGCGCGATTCATAAACAAAGATCAAGAGATCACGCCAAATAATGAAAACACCTATTTCCGAGGTCACAACGGAACCACACAAAGACCCTGATCATCTTAACGATAACCATCCAGGAGGTTCGACCCCATGAGATTAAAATTCCCTTAAAGTAAACCCAGGGATACTTTCCTTCTATTTAGGTACAGCACGTATCAATCACCAAATGAATATATTCATTATTTTGACATTACACCAATATGGAGACAAATCAACGAAATTATACAGGGCGGGGCAATAGTGCGTCCGACTTCGATATGTCGAGTTCTATGATAGTTAGAAACTTAATTTAAAAATATAAATAAACTAGATAAAATAGTCTATAAACGGAAATTATTTTCGATTATACAGCGTGACTCAAGACGATTCTACATGATCAACTAATATTTTTTTAAATGGAATGCCATGAATATCAGAACATTTTTTGAAACCTCTTTGTGGCCTTCTTCCACTCCTGTATTATTACTAACTCTCTCCCAACCACTTGGATGTAATGAATTTTTTTTGTTGAAATTATGCCATTTACACGTGTATATTAAAACAATCACTACAGTCACAATTATCGATCAGACATATGTGTGATGACACTCAGTATACAGGGTGGCCAAAAATAATTTTTAAATTTACAACTATTTGAACTGAATTTTCTCAATTTTTTTCAAATACAACACCCTGTATATTTTTGGACGATGTGATAGAGGATTGAAAAACGAACATTTTTAACTAACAAAATTCAGCAATAAAAATTAAAAATACTTTTTTTTTATATAATTCAAGAGAAGATATTATAAAAAAGTGCTCCATATGTTGCCCATTTTGATTGACACACATTACTATGAGTCTTTGGACTGAGGTTTCCACTATTCATAAAATTGCCAGTGATACTTCTAAAAGTATTTATTATCCTTTCCTTCAAATTTTGGATTTTTGTTGATGTGATGTTTTTAGGGGAATCACGTAACGCGCTTATTATATATAATACCTTCTCTTGAATTATTAGAAAAAAACCTTATTTTTAATTTTTATTGCTGAATTTTGCATTTATTGTTCAATAAAATGGCTGATTGTCATCACACAGATGTCTCATAACTGGTACTAACATATTTTTTTCTTAAAATCAATATTGTGTAGTGATTTTTGTAATATACACCTGTAAATGGCATAATTTCAACAAAAAAAATCATTGCATCCAATTCGTTGGGAGAAAGTCAATAATAATACAGCAGTGAATGACGGCCACAAAGAGGTTTCAAAAAATGTTATGATATACATGGCATTTCATTTAAAAAATTTTTACTTGACCCTGTAGGATCGTCTTGGCTCACCCTGTTTATTCGGAAACAATTTCCGGTTATAGACTTTTGTGTCTAGTTTAATTATGTTTTTAAATCAAGTTTCTAGCTATCATAGAACTCAAGATATCGAAGTCGGGCGCACTATTGCCCCACCCTGTATAACAATAACAATTTTTGCAATATTTTAGATTAAGAATCAAATCCACAATACGCTCAGTATATCACCATAAAAACATGTTCTGTATCTCATTAGTCATTAATTTAGTTAAAAAAATTCGCTTCAGTTTATCCTTTAATACCGTTTTGGACGTATTCAAAATGTGGCCTAATAAATGTCATACTCATAAAATTTATTTCAGATAATTTCGATCACGACGATTCTCTCAGATATGACAATGCAATAAAGCAGTTATCAGAAAATCAATACAAAATTGTAAAGTCACAGAATAAACAAATTTCATTAATATTGACTTAATGAACTTGTTCAGTAAATCAATTTCTTCATTAGGACACAATCACGAAGTAATTGCAAAAGCGTACAGTTTATTAAAGAAAACTGAACACTTAAATTTCGAATTCGATCACACGAAATTTAGAGATCTCCATGACCAAACATAAACCAATATATTTTCTCACTGATATGGACAATGTTATGTTAACAAAATTAAATACGCTACATCATAGTATTCTCAAGTTTTAAATTTAAATAATAATCGATAAACTTTCAAAAACTTCTCAGTTGTACTAATGAAGAAATTGATTGCAACAATTAATTGTATTACTCCAAATTAAGAAAAATGTCTAATAACGCAGCCCCACAAAAAAAAATTTTTTTCTGACCTAGCAACGAGACGAGTATATCCTTATGTATTTTTGATCGCTGATTCCGAATCCGGGGTCAAAAAAAGTCGTACACCCCCAAAAAAAATTTTAGAGCCAAAAAACACTCCCTGAATAGGGTATATTTGAGATAACGCTCTGAAAATGATGTTATCATTTTAATCAATCGTTTTGTTTAATATTTTCGGGAAAAATTGAATGTATTACGATAAAAATAAAGGTAAATTACAGCGTTCACCCTATCGGTATGGAACGCACCCCCATAGAGGGTGAGAACCACCCTCATCTGCCACCAAACCAATTGATAACGGCAATGACTGAAAAACATTTAAAAATGTTTAAGTTTCGTTAGGTTTGCAATAAACTGACGTAGAATTCACGTAATACCCCAAAACTACCCCTATAGCGTTATGAAATCATGAAGGATGATGTTTTCATAACTAAAATGAAATCAAAAGAGAAAAAAGCATGGCTAAGTTTTAAGAAAGTAACGGAAAATTTTCTGGGAAATAAAAAAAGCTGAAAAGTACAAGGAATTTGTCGAAGAAATAATAAAAAATTTCAAGAATCTAGGGTGTAATATGAGTTTGAAAATTCATTTTCTTGATTCCCATCTTGATTATTTCCCGGAAAATTTAGGTGACTATAGTGAAGAACAAGGGGAACGTTTCCACCAGGACATAGCCGAAATGGAAAAACGATATCAAGGAAGATGGGACGAACACATGATAGCAGACTACTGTTGGTCTCTGAAAAGAGACACGAAAGAACAACACAAACGACAGTCAGTAAGAAGATCGTTTGAAAATAAAGTTAAAAGATACCATAAAAAAAAGATTAAAAAAGGAAGAATTAAAAGCTACTAACGTAAGAGTACTTCTCACCCCCTTCAGGGATGCGGTTTTATACCCAAATGGTGTTAAGATTGGTGACAAATGACTGCTAATATCCTAGCCATAAGGATCTCTGCAAATAAGAACATCCATATAATGAAATCGTTATCAAATTTTATGTTTTTTCCTTTCTTTTTTCTGTAATTGAAGTTAAGGGTTGTTTTTCATAACGCTATAGGAGTAGTTTTGGGGTATTACGTGAATTCTACGTCAGTTTATTGCAAACTTAACGAAACTTAAACATTTTTAGAGGTTTTTCAGTCATTGTCGTTATCAATTGGTTTGATGGCAGATGAGGGTGGTTCTCACCCTCTATGGGGGTGCGTTTCATACCGATAGGGTGAACGCTGCAATTCACCTTTATTTTTATCGTAATACATTCAATTTTTCCCGAAAATATTAAACAAAACGATTCAGGGGTGTTTTTTTGGCTCTAAAATTTTTTTTTGGGGGTGTACGACTTTTTTTGAACCCGGATTCGGAATCAGCGGTCAAAAATACATAGGGATATACTCGTCTCATTGCTAGGTCAGAAAGTTTTTTTTTTTGGGGGCTGTGTAATTCATGGGGGCGAATATGAAAGAAAATTATTGTGGTTGTTATTTTGTGTTTTTATACGGCACTATAAACAAGAAATATAATTGAATAGTTACTACTCTGTCCAGCCGGTAAAAAATGCCCGCACAGCAATGGACAGTATTGTCGATAAGTCGCCAGCTTTCTGTGAAACCATATAGGGTAAGACACCCAATAGTTGGCACTGCACTGGTTATTGGCACTCTAGTTTATTTTCTGGAAATTATTTTCGAGCTTCCTTTTGTCAAGAACCTATTGTTACAAATAGATGACAGCATTGTTTCTCTATAAGAATACCACATAACCGACAGAGATATTTTGTATGGTGACTTCACGTGAAGTGCTTTTGAAAGACTGTGTCCGCGACTGTCGTTAGAGGTGAAAAATCTGCAATTTTTGGAGAAGCAAGGTAATTGAAAGACTGTTCTATTAATATTATTTTTGAAAGCTTTCACATGTAAATTGGTTATGCACTCACAATGATCTAAATTCATAGATTATCATACATAACCTGGTATTATTCGGCGGGAAATGATAATTTAGCGGGTGCCAACAACTGGATTCTCTAAAGCGGCAAATCCAATGGTTGCCAATAATTGGGTTTCATTCCGAATTTTACATTGTTCTAATTGTTGGCACCAACAATATAATTTGAAAAATCTTGGTAAAAAACTTTAAAGGGCAGAGTTGGGATATCTTTTGCTGTTACAAATTCGTGTCAATTTCAAATACCGAAACGTACTAAGTTAGAGTCAAAAACATACAGCGAAGCGAACATCCAAAAAGCTTTAGAAGAAGTAAAGCGAGGATTGCCTAAAAAAGACAATTGCCAAAAAGTTTGGGATTCCCAGATCCATATTACGGTACAGATTAAGCTGCAAGTTTAAAAAAATT
Source organism: Rhamnusium bicolor (assembly GCA_029963845.1). Taxonomy (NCBI): domain Eukaryota; kingdom Metazoa; phylum Arthropoda; class Insecta; order Coleoptera; family Cerambycidae; genus Rhamnusium; species Rhamnusium bicolor. Next base: position 4,251 of record JANEYF010005049.1, on the reverse strand, counting down.
CGACATGGCCCAAACACTTATCTAACCGAAGAAGAGGAAAATATCATTGTTTCCTGGATACTAGATAGTTGTAGAAAGGGTTTTCCATGTAGAAAAGATGATATTGTTGCTTCGGATAAGAAATTTCTTGACGAGAATCCTAGGGATACTCCGTTTCATGACAATACTCCAGACAAGCGTTGGTTTCAAAGTTTTTTAAATTGTCATCCTGTTTTGAAGACTCGAACATCTAAAAATGTAACAAGGGCAAGCAGCAATGTCTCAGAAACTAATATTAGGAAGTGGTTCAATGATATTCAACAATATTTGAATGGAAAAGGGTATTTCGAAATATTGCGAGACCCCACTCGTGTATTCAATGGCGATGAAACCTGCTTCCTGCTCTGCCCAAAGACAGGAAAAGTGTTAGCTCCCAAAGGTTCAAAAAATGTATGCGAAATGGATCAGGGCAATGAAAAAAACAACCTTACGGTTATGTTCACTTTCGGAGCTTCAGGCAAAAAACACCCCCCATGGTGATCTATCTATAGAAGAGAATGCCCCAGCAAATTGCAGAAGGTGTTCTGAAGGGATGGGGTATAGGTAGGTAAAAAAAGAATATTTGCTAGTATCTTTGTGTGCCTACATGCAATTATTTTTAGGAATTTCCGACAATGGGTGGATGAAAACCAAGATTTTCTTCGAATATATTGCCAATATTTTTTTACCCATTTCTGGTAAAATCTAAAGTCACATTTCCAGTTATACTCTTTGTTGATGTAAATGGTTTACTGATTTACTTGTAAATATACATTAATTTGCTCAGTAATGTTTGACGTAGTTATATATGCTATTTACCTCTACCTTTTAAATTTTGTAAATCACTAATCACTGAATGCACTGTGCTACTAGTTGTCCACCATACACAAGAAAAAAATTTAGAAATGCATTTTTAAAAGCACCTTACCTTGTTTTTAGTAGTTTTACTTCCTTAATTTAAGCGCAGATTTATGGGGGCGGGGGTAAAGGGGCAATACCCCCTCTCAAGGTTTATAGGATCAACTTTTGTGTCAAAATCTTAAATATTGTTACGCCACTGGACTGTGCAGACTGGTTAGATTAGGCTGGAATTGTACACGAACGGCCGGGAATATTCTGGAATGCCCTAGATTGTGTGAACGGATGTATAAATAAGACACACTGTGGGCCGAGTCTTAATCTTAAGTTGAACGTGAGCGAGTAAAGAAGAAATAAGAAAGAGACATAAGTGTTCAAGTGTAATTATAGTTAAGACAGTAATTAATCTATAATTGTTAATTGTTAATTAGTAAATAAAGTAGTGAATTAGTGTTACCTGGACTTTCAATCAACGAATCTACGAGAAGAGGTGTTTGTGTGGATAGCAAACACGTAACAATATGTTTGTAAGTAAAAAAAAAATATCATTTTAATACCTACCTTAAAAAATGTATTTTTTGTTTTCTGTAATATATGTTATATAAAATCTACGCCACTAGAATTACAAATTGCTTATTTAGCACTTGCCTTGTTTCAAGTCCACGAACTGTTGTAAATGCTTATCCAGCATAAACCAGAAAGACTATAAATTAGCTTCACACATTTGTCAAACCAGTTTTATACTCATCATGTTAGAATAAACATATTTCATTTTATAATTCATTTAATTTCTTCAAGGGTCAACGTTGACTCTAATCAAATAAAAAAAGTTTCTAAAAAGTTATTTATGTAAATAAAAATATAAGAATTGGCGCAGTCGGTAGGATCCGTTTAACATCGTAGAACAAGAAGCCTAACTGGTAATGCTACACATTAGAACAAGGACAATATCTGCAGAAGGTACTTAACTAGTGAAAGTGAGCCTACGAGAACAAGGAGCCCTTCCTCACTACGTTGGCGGATCCTAATCCCTTAACGGAAGAACCTTATGAGGAAAACATTTACGTAAGACATTTAAGAATCATCTCGTTTTCACTTTTAATTTTTTTCAAGTAACAAACAATTTTATTTCATTTTTATTTTATTTTTTTTTATTTGGCTCTGATATTTCTAACTGTATCCACTCGCTACATATACGTGTGTAGAGGTGAGTGTGAAATACAGTACGACTTGAAGACCAAACATTTTATTTTTACATATTAGTTGGCTGATATTTCTATCTGCTCGCTACATATACGTGTGTAGAGGTGAGCGTGAAGTACAGTACGACTTGAAGACCAAACATTTTATTTTTACATATTAATCGGCTGATATTTGTAACTGGATCTACTCGCTACATATACGTGTGTAAACGTGAGCGTGAAGTATAGTTCGACTTAAAGACCAAACTAATTTTAATATAAGTGAATATTTATTTATATTATTCAAGTCCTATATTATATTGCAAACTAAATATCTACCACAATCTATTCAACACTACGAAAACATATCTTTATAGTAAGCTAAATATTATTTTTAATCTTTTTATCTTATTTTACTTTATTTTATTTAATTCTATTTTCAATAATATCTAAATATCGAGCAACATGTCTCTCACAACTGAAAGTACTAGTATCGAACCCTACAAATTAAGTTAAATTTTCTCGATTGTACCAGAATTTTGTACCAATCTTTTTACAAACCTTTATAAATGCCTGCATTCATGCCCAGGGCATGGCTGTAGACGATCAACGTATCCTATTAACTTTGCACATAAAAAATAAACTTCGCGGTAAAGCAGCAGAATTAGCAAATTCACGCAACCCAAATACATGGGGATAATCAAAGCTCTACTTGATGCTCATTTTGGCCATCCACGCGTTTTAATAGCCTTAATACAAGACTTACAGCGTGTTCACCAATTGCCGAACGAAACCGTTTTAACTTTTATTTCCAGATTACAAACTCACAACGCAAAAATGCACGCCGCTGTGCAAAAACAATCACTCTTGAGGAAAAAACCGCGCAATCTAACGTAATCGAAAATATGACGTTAACTACATTACTAACCGAATTAGAACCAAAAATAGGACAAATCGTATGAGCCGCAAACCTTTTAAATATGCTTGAAGCAATAAATCGTGTGAAAAGAGAACTCCAATTATTCTATTCTGAATCTCAAAAAATTTACAAATATAACGATAAATAAACCAATGCAAAATCTACCAAAACCATCTAATTTTAATAATCAAAAATTCTGCTCTGATTGTAGGTGAAACGGGCACTCCTTTAACGAGTGCCGTACGAGGCAACAATTTGCTCCGCAAAATCTAAATTTTAGACCTACATACGTTAGTCAACCAAGACCTAATTTTCAAAATGTTCAAAGAAATTTTACGCCACAACAAAATTTTCAACAGCCAGGACCGTCTCAACAAAACAAACCCTCAGCAATAAGGCCTAATTCAAATTTTCAAAATAGAACTTTTAATCAATAAAGTACTAATTTTTATCGTCCTAACCCACAAAGAACACACATGTAAATTTTAACGGTTACTATAACCAACCAGAATGCGAAACCACCGAATTTTACAATCAGTATGACGATTGTAATCAACAGTTCGAAAATTATTGTCCTCAAAATTACCAATCAAATTTCGATTTTTCTGTTAACCAGCAAAATGTACATAAGAATTATACTGCTAATTCTCAGGATTTGTATGAGAATTATACTGCTAATTCTCAAAATATGTACGAGAATTATACTGCAAATTCTCAAAATGTATGCGAGGATTATACCACTAATTCTCAGGATTTTTGGACAGGTCTGGAGTATCCCACGGATACTCCAACACAAATCGAGCAAATATCCCACCAAATACAAAATATGAATCTACGGGACCCGGACGAAGAACAATGCTTCACACCATAAATTCAAAAAACTTATATTATAGACTCTACCAACACTTTCAAAATTTTGATAGATACCGGTGCTGGAATATCCATTTTCAAACCAAATACTTGCAAATCAAAAAGGTACCCAAAAAATAATGTAATTTAAGGCATAACTGATTAAAAATTAATTATTTCATATCATATCGTTCAACATTCAATTTCACCCTGGTCCTCCCCTGTTTGGGTAGTTCCCAAAACACTTGATGCCTCTGGTACACAAAAATGGCGCGTTGTAGTTGACTATCGGAAACTCAACGAAGTAACAGTCGGCGATAAATATCCTCTGCCCAATATATCGGATCTTTTAGATCAGCACGGAAAATGTCAGTATTTTACCACTTTAGATTTGGCATCGGGATTTCACCAAATTGAAATCAATTC
>JANEYF010005048.1:0-11029 GCA_029963845.1 Rhamnusium bicolor | reverse complement strand
ACACAGAGAAAAAGGATTGGTTCGTTGAACCAAAATTTGGTTCTATCAATTAAATAATTTGATCGTATATGCACAAGAGAATATATTTTTTAAGCAATCTAATATTTATGTTGAATTTCAAAATTTAATTATTTCACACAATTTAATATAATTTGGTTTCAATAATGCATTTAATTTATTTAATAAAAATATTTCGTTATGCCAAAAGGTTATTAATTCAATCTGATCCTTGCCTGTATTAACTTAACAAAATATTTTGTCCTTAAGAATACAATTGATCTCTTTACACATACTATTTATTTAGAGTAAGCTTATATTTTGTTCTAATATAAGAATAGCTCTCATTTTGATCCATCTTCTTTAATTAACCTAACAAAATATTTTGCTAGTTTAAGAATAACATTTTGTTCTCTTAAAATATTTTTCTTATTTACAGCGACATGGTATATTGTTAACATAAGAATTATATCATTTCTTTTAAGTAATAATTTTCACAATGTTGACAAATTATTTCATCAAGTTAAATGCTGTTAATATCATTTAGATTTATTATTATAATTCGGTTAAAATAGATTCGTAGTTCATTGAAGAGATTAAAATTTCAATTAAAAAAAAATATCTCTATTGCTTTGAGTATCATGTTAATTCAAATTAATACAAAATTTGTATCTGATGAATTCAATTATTTAATATCTAAATATGATTCACGTTGAGAAACTTCCGTTTTTTTTGTACAGTGCTCAAAAAATGTAAAAATATGATTTGCAAAATTAAAAATTTTAAATCAAACTTTTTTGAAGCTCAAAAAAGTTTGATCTAAAAGTTTTTAATTTTGCAAATAAATGCATTTTTATATTTTCTGACTACAAAAAAAAAACGGAGATTCTCAAGATTCTCAATCATATTTATATAACAAGCTAAAGAAATGGATGAAGAATGACTTTTTTTTTCGAAAAATTGAAAATAAAGATTTTTAGCTTGTTTAAAGGTCATTATTCATGGACATGCTAATTTACTATTGTTTTCATATTTCAAAACAGAAGTTTAGCATTATTTTTATTAAACGGTTATGGATCCATGTTAAAAGACTGTTTTGTTTATTTTAGGAATTCACCATTTAAAATTAAGGAACTCATTTCCCAAACATCCTTTGATTTCATTTGATATAAAGGTACATCTAATGTCTATTAAATGAAAGAAAATATATAACTTTATGCTTTTTTATTCATTTGTAATATATAGTTTAAAAAACAAAATAACAGATTATAAACATAAGGCTTGTGTGCCTTAGGTATTAATATATATATATATATATATATATATATATATATATATATATATATATATATATATATATATATATATATATATATATATATATATATATATATATATATATATATATATATATATATATATATATATATATATATATATATATATATATATATATATATATATATATATATATATATATATATATATATATATATATATATATATATATATATATATATATATATATATATATATATATATATATATATATATATATATATATATATATATATATATATATATATATATATATATATATATATATATATATATATATATATATATATATATATATATATATATATATATATATATATATATATATATATATATATATATATATATATATATATATATATATATATATATATATATATATATATATATATATATATATATATATATATATATATATATATATATATATATATATATAAATATATAAGTGTGTCCACGGATGAACGTAACTAGTAAACTTTCTTATTTTTGATTTTTTGGCAGAAAGTTATTCCTACATAAAAACTTTTGCTTATTCTGAAAACTCATCTGCCATGTTCGAATTACGATTTAATATACAGTGTCTCCTAATTAATAAAAATATAAAATTTTACCTTAGAATAAAAAAATTTTTATTTTAATGAATAGAGAAAAATTTTATAAGTTTTATGTAATGGCAAAGTGCAGTCCTAATACTGAACTTTCATTCAATAATGAGTATTATTTTTACAATTTTTTCTTAGGCAAAATCTACATTCATCATAAATCATCATTAAATGTGTTGTTAAATTAGGTTGGCTGTGAATAATTACAGTCACTTCGACTAATATTTCATTATTTGATGTATTGCAGCTTCAGAATAATTAATTCATTTCACTTTTTGACATTTTTTATAATTTAGTCAATTATTGAGATTATATGAATGAAAGTTCGTATTAGCACTGCACTTGGCTTTACAAACAACTTTCTCTTAAAATATTTCTCTTTATTCATTAAAATAAAGGTACCTACTTTACTCTTGGTAAAATTTTATATTCTTTATTTTGGGACACACTGTATATTAAATCGTAATTTTAAATATGACTGACGAGTTTTTAGAACAAGTAAAAGTTTTTACGAAGAATAACTTTTTTGTCAAAAAATCAACAATAAAAAAGTTTACAAGTATAGTTAAGTCGATTCGTGTACACACTATATGTTAAATGTGTTCGAATAAGAATCAAAAAGAAAAAGTGTTAACAAAAATGGAATTACTGCTAATTAAAAAATACAATTAGCTGTCACAACATAAAATTAAACAATTCACAGCATCCTCGAAATAGAAACATAGAACTTACCAGTTCCCGTTCTGTGTAAAGCTATAGGATTGTTATGTCTGAAGTTATAAAAATTTATTATTGTATATTGATCAGTATGATCAACATTATAACATCGTGTAAATCGAAATATTTTGTTTCCAAAATATTACACAAGAAGTTAATTGTGTCTTGATCAACAAGTATGTGCACTATCTGACAAAATTGAGGAATATCATTTTTACTATCGCATAACAAAATACTTTGATTATTATATTTAATGTCATTAAATTCATACCATGAAATACAATAATTGTTATCAGATCCAGGCAGATATATATTTTTTATATTAAAATGTTCAGCAGGTAATTCGTACACAGAACCCATCTACAAGTATTTGACAGTCCAGCTCTTGATAGAAGTCGATGACAATATTTCAATTGTATTCGTGAAGACAGAGTATATGATATATTTCTTCTACTATTAACCACATGAGCATTTGTTTTAAATTCTTTATGTTTTGCCTCAAACCTTATTGACTGAATGTGATGCAATGGTCCTACTTTTTCAATTACTCTGGGTAATGTAAAAGAAAATGAAATTTAGGTTTAAGAGCATCATTAAATAAACTTATATATAAATCATTGTGTTCCTCTATTAAAGTATGTAATAAATCTATCGTATGACGAGATATGGATGTGGAAAATAAAATTTCTGTAATTTGCAATAAAACTAGATAGAACTGCCAAACGCTATCATTTTCTGGGATTAAATCACCAACGATCAAAGAAAAATTTCTAACCAGGCATGTCATTTCTGCCGCTGAAACAATAAGGCATCCATTATTTAAGTGATTTTGTTTAATCAAAGGGGTTTATTTTTTTCAAAATAAGCAAAATTAAAATACTTTATTCGAAAGCATTTAAATAATCCAAAGTGATATAACCTTCTCTAAGAAAAATATGATATAATTTTTGCCATATCATAACGGTAATCACCTTCACTTAGGTCATGCATCATATCACAAGTCATATTTTGATATATATGAAAATTTGGCAAATCATGAAACACACATGTTTCCTTCACTCCATAAGATTTGTTTAAAACAAAATTTTGATATTCTTCTACCTTTCTAATTAAATTTGAATTTTCTTTAGTACTAGTTTTCAAATCATTCTTATACCCTTTACAAAATCTGCAATAATAATTAGAAGAAAAAGTTTCCACCCCAAATAAAGAATGTAAACCTAAATTATCACCAGTAATTAAAAATTAATGAAAAATAAATGTTTGTACTTTCACCATCTACTGAAATATCGATTCCCTCTTCCTCTAAAAATAATAGCTCTTTGATGAGAATATTAAAAATTGTTCTATTTCCAAATGTCTCACGATCACTACTGTGAAACATTAATGCTAAAAAAATATTTTCAAGTTTACTTGAAAACTGAGGTGGTACAGAAAGGAATTGAAAAATAAACTCCACCTTGTTTATAAATGCCCATATGACTACCTAGTGGGTTATTAGTTTCAAAATCATCAAAATACATAATTAATGGAAATACATTATTTTTAGGGGTGGTTCGTAAATATTGCTGCCACAGATCTGCCTGTATAATATTTATAATTTCATCATCCGGCTCGGTAAAACTACTATTTAAAAGTTTTCCAGTATAGTCTAAAATTGTTTTGTAGACACCTGGAATTTCTAAAAAATGTTTTTAAAGTCGTTCTTAATGGTACAAAATAACTCAATCTATCTTTAATAGTTAGAACTGTATTACCTGATTTCTTGGACTCTTCCGTTACAGTGCCCACGCTGTAAGGAATTGGAGTTAATGGATATGAACTGTTTTTAAAATAAGAAAAACGTTTATGTTCAGTGTCCCAGATCTTAAAAGATTGTTTTAACGCATTAAGCATGTCTTTTCGTTACATCTATATTATGAAGTACTTAAAGTATTTTCAATTAACTCAAATATTTCAGAGGTAAAGAGCTCAGACACAAGCAATATAATGTTGTCAATTAAGGAACGATTTAAAGTTAACATATTATATAATTTTGATACAAATTGTTCTATGTTTTTTGTGTATTAGTTCATAAAAGTAATGTAAGTGTCTTTGCACAATTAATATCTAATTTGTTTACATTCAAAGTGTGGCAACTCTGTTGTTCCTTATCATATTTAATTTTTGACAGACAGTATTTTCTGTGGCTAGATTAAAAGCTGGCGGGTTTACACTATCAAATGCTATTTCTTCACCTTCAACAGCATGATTTGTATTAATATGTCGTTTTAAAGGCACGACTTGTATTAAAAGTTCTAGAACAATTAGCCACGGAACAGTTATAGTTATTTAATACACCATGAACGTGATTTAGATGAAAAAATTAATATTTTGGGGTCACTATAAACTTCATTGCAAAATTGGCACTTCATTTTAAAAATGCAACTTTAGATATGTTTCTATTTTGAAGATATACAAATATTATTTAATTTAATTTTAATGATTCTACTATATCCATGATATAGGGAATAGTTTTATCTTTATCAGTTGTAATTTCGTATACTAATTTTTGAATTAACAACAACCATATATGTTCAGACTGAACGGGATAACTAGCATCTAGAACATGAAAAATTTTAAAACATACATCTAATGCTTTTATGATACTATCGAATTGGTATCTTACTTCATCTACAATAACATAAACACTTTTAATATGAAACAGTCCAGGGCCTTCAAATAATAGTAGTGGTTGCATGGGTTGCTTCAAATCTAGACATTTTTTTCTGGTACCTTTTCACAAATTCCTCAATATCTCCTGGTATCTAAAATGACGATTGCACTCGATAACAAACATAAATTCACATTGCTATAACAATTTTAATTGTTAATTACATAAAAATTTGTAAAAATGAGATTATAACTATACTTTTGTTACCAAAATATATATAGTCGGCATTTAATTAATGTTTAGTTCAAATAGGTATCAAAGTGTAATCAAGCATATTTTTTGTACATTTGTGTTTTTCAGACAATATTTGGATGTTTAACGTGTCACTATACATCTACTTTGCAATGAGTATATAACTTATGACAATTAGTATTACATGAATTTGTATATGTATATATATACCTTCGAATGTAAAATCAAGCTTTCACATGCTTCAATAATGGAATACTTCCAATGTTTGCCCTGTCCTATTTTTGTTCTACCCTTTGGGGGTACTAAATATGGTAATAATAAAATCTCTGCAGCTGATCTTGTATCTACAATTTTTTTATGATTTACAAAAATTTGCATATATTTTTAAAATACTTACTCTCATTGGCATCGTCGTTTTTTATTACTTCTAACAGTTCTATTGCATATTTATCCTTGATGAGGTCCTGTTTAACTTTTAATAATTTGTTAATAAATATATTCCAGTTTTCATGAATTTTTAATGAAGAATTAGAATATAGTATTTAGAAGTCAATTTCGATCTTAAAAAAAAATAAATATTAATTATTAGTATATAGCGTTATAATCCATAAAGTTATGGAAAACTTTTTTGTTAATGTTTTCTCAGACAATTGTATTCTGCAGAAAAATTGATACACGCCTCACTGACAGATATTTATATTAGTTTGGGTACTTATGTCAAAAAATCAAAATATTTGAAATTAGCTCACCTTCATTATTATTGAATATATCGGAAAATTTTAGTTCAAAAAGTTAGTTTGTTAAAATATGAAATTCGGTTGTCAATTGTTTTTTAATTGCTGGAAGCAACTTTTTTAAAATATATTTTTTTCTAAATCTTCAATATAGGGCGAGTTTGATTTTTTGGCATAAATGACCGGACTAATAAAAATTTGTGTGGCCAGTATCCAGTTTAAGGCCACCAACTTTCATCAAAAATACAATTTTATGAAAAATATTAATAAAAAAGATTTTCTTTTGTTGCAAACTTTATCGACCATGTCGATATTGTACATATTTTCATATGTATATTTATGTTTTTTCTTAGCAGGAAACACTGTTATACACTTATAGGCTGAAGTGTGTATAAAAATATAGAAACTTTATAATTACAAAAAGAACAGTTAATTTTTATATAACGGCATTAAAAACTTAAGTTACTTTAAAATTTCAAAATATTTAGAAATAGAAAACAATTTGTTACGCTCTAAATTTGATACTTACTAGATCTGTAGACTTTTTATGGTTTAAAATAGGCCACTCTTTTATAAAGTCTTCAATGGTTGGTTGATTTGCACATCGACGCATATCAAATGTTCGTCTCCATTTCTCCACTACCTCTTCCCATGGGGTATCTCGATTTTTTAACCACAACTTATCATTCTGCATCGAGTTATTAAAGTTTTTTTTCAAAATACTTTCTTCTCTCCCTATTATTTTCTTTGTTACGAATATCAAAACTTTTACTAATTCGTAAAAGATTTCGACATTTATCTACCAACCGTCCCTTGGCAATTATTGGCCGATTAGTTAGAGAATTCTTTTTTGACACTGCTGGTACATAATAAGTAGCAGCACATTCATTTGGAAAAAGTGTCAAAATTTTTGCAGTTATCAAATTGTAGTATTGATGAGTCATCCTATGTTTCATATAAAAGTTATATAACTTTTTCATTATAATGTCGACCAATATTGTTCTTCGAGAATGGTCCAGAAAGTGTTTATTTTTATAAAAATTCAATATAGTATTTCCCAATGGAGTAACCTCTAACAGTGTTTTGAGGTCGAAATCCGGAAAAGTTACTGTTTTGTATGCATTTTCCAGATCTATAAACGATGTTTCTCTTGGTAGATCGGGAACAACCACATATTCTGAGAGCGCTTTAGAAGAACAAGGTTCGTCATTTATTTGAGTAGTATGATCAACAAGATGATCTTCTTCCTCTTGTTCCACTGATTCATCCATGTCAATGATTATATTTGTCTACAAGAGTACAGAAATTGCAAAACATGTTGATCAAATAACTTCAAAATATATACCTTCAATATGCTATTCCTTAACTCTGTTAAGAAATGAACCCTTTGACCGATTGATGGAATTAGTTCTTTATACAAATCGTCATCCAAATTAAGAACATTGTCCATATTTATGTCATTCTCTATATGCAATAAAAATTAAGTTTGTAATTTTATACAGTGCCCACGGATCGACTTAACTATACTTGTAAACTTTTTTATTGTTGATTTTTTGACAAAAAGTTATTCTTCATAAAAACTTTTGCTTATTCTAAAAACTCATGTTTAGAATTACAATTTAATATGCAGTGTGTCCCAATATTAAGAAAATATAAAATTTGACCTAGAGTAAAGTACCTTTATTTTAATGAATAGAGAAAAATATTATAAGAGAAAGTTATTTGTAATGTCAAGTACAGTGCTAATACGAACTTTCATCCATATACTCTCAATAATTGACTAAATTATAAAAAATATCAAAAGTGAAATGAATTAATTATTCTGAAGCTGCAATACATCAAATAATGAAATATTAGTCGATGTGACTTTAATTACTCACAGTCAACTTAATTTAACAACACTTATTTAATGATGATTTATGATGAATGATAGATTTTGCATAAGAAAAAATTGAAAAAAAAACTGATTATTGAATGAAAGTTCAGTATTAGGACTGCACTTGCCATTACATAAAACTTATAAAATTTTTCTCTATTCATTAAAATAAAGGTACTTTATTCTGGGTAAAATTTTATATTTTCTTCATTTCGGACGCACTGTATTTTAAATCGTAATTCTGAACTTGGCAAACGAGTTTTCAGAATAAGCAGAAGTTTTCATGAAGAATAACTTTCTGTCAAAAATAAGAAAGTTTACAAGTATATAGTTAAGCCGATCCGTGGACACACTGTATAGTTTTCTATTTTGATAAGGATATATTTTTATTTTTGTATATTCAGTTTGTTTTATTTGTTTTTTTGTTTAAATTTATGTTTGTATATGTATTAATATTACCATCCACTAGGGCTGGGAAAAATAATCGATTAATCGATCATTTGATTATTTCTTCTTATATAATCGATTAATCGATCATTTGATTAATCGATCATTTGATTAATCGATTATTTGATTAATCGATTATAATCGATTAATCGAAATAATCGATTCTTTTTCAATAATCGATTATGACTTTTGACAATCGCGCAGCCCTACTGTTTATTTATATGACTATAATAATTGTATTAAGTAAAATAACAGATAATGAGGAATCCTCATCTATTTTTTTACTTAATCAATGAAATCAGGAGAGACAGACATACAGTGCCTATACCTGTGCTCTGCTACAAAGTCATATGCTCCAACTAAGCTATACCGTCTGTTTCTATATTTTTATTATTAAAAAACACTGGATACTGGCCTATATACATGTGGCTTATTTTTTTTAAGCTATATATATACTAATAACTACATTAATCATAAAGTTTCTACATTATAAGAAAAAAACACATTATTATGTAGAAAACTTAAACCATATCTAACATTGTCACCAACTTAGATTAGTATTATTAAATTGAAAAATATATCCAAATAAAAATACAATAAATATTGGGATATCTATATTAATTCTATCAACCCAAAATTTATGCCTTACCTGCAAATACAGAAATGAGATTTTCTAAATGAATTCTTTTCAGAAACTCTTCCATTGTTACACCTATATGAAAAGAAAACAAAAAATACATATATATATATATATATATATATATATATATATATATATATATAAATATATTTTAAATAATATACCTATATATTGCGAGGTTTTACTTAAAATTTACTGTACACATATCAAAATTCGATTGCCCCTCTTATCTTTTGGAGCTAATCATATATAGGAACAAAGTTTATTAAATGACTTGAAAAGGTAGTATTTTGTAGGTACCTATTTCAGAAAATTGTGATGTTTAAATGCACACTATAATTATTGTATTAATTTTAACAAAAAAACTCTTCAAACCCCGACATATATGTATACTTTAATTTATAGATTGCATATATAGGGTGGTCACTACCACCAAATAAGTAAAAATTGATTTAAAAATAACTCAAAACACAAAAATTACTACGGCGCTCCAAAAACACTTTAAAGCTTACTAGGTATGTCGATTTTTATTATACGGCGACGGCGTGATTTGTTGAACCATTGAGATGGTAATAGAAATATTAATTGCGACACAAGCATAAACTTTGGTATATGTAGATGTAGATACCAAAAATAACGTATTACGATATTAAAAATAGGCATTCTATGGTATATAACGTTTCCTACAAGAATTTAAATTTTCACTTCAATAACATACATTACAAGTGGAAAAATTATACCTAATACCGTAAAACATGTCCGTCTGCCTATTCGCCATTAATTGTCATATTAACCGACCGGCCGGTTCATCTTTTATACTTTGGACACAAAAAATAATATACCTGTAATATTTCATTATTGTCGAAATGCATTTCATCATAATTTAAATTGCTTACCTGCTAAAATTATACACAGATGAAGCATAAGAATCTTATTCTTGTGGATAAAGTCACACAACAAATACCACCAGCAAACGCATAAACGCATACTCGGCACACGCGAATCACGCGATCACGGTTCCAAGAAACTGGCGCACGCGCTCTTAAGTTATGTTTCGACTGACAAAATATGTTTGTCGACTTAACACGTTATTAATTTTGTTTGAAACTTATTTACTATTTATTTAATAAAATAATTATTGTTCAAAGTAATGAGACATTTGTTTCAAATGGACAAAATATTTGTCACTTTTGATTTAATATTTATTTATAAAGACAATTGATATTTGTCGTTAAAATTATTTGTTTACTTTATTTGACAAGAAATATGATTTATTTTAATTATTTTTAGCATTGGTTTAAACAAATATTTTGTTGATAAACAAGACAAATATTTCATTGCGTGAAGTAATGATTTACATTATTTAGAAGAAATATTATGTTAACTTAACAATTTAAACAGTTTGTTTGAACAGTTTTTTAAAATGTATTTAACAAAATATTTCTTCAAAATATTAACAGAATTATTTCAAACTGAAAAAATATTTGTTACTTTAACTTAAATAATTACTTATGAAGACAATTGGTGTCTGTTAAGTTAAAATGATCGGTTTTCTTTATTTGAAGAACACGTGATTTATTTCAAATATTCATATTTTTTAATTAAATAATTATTTTGCTGATAAACAAGATAAATATTTTCTTGTAATAAGAACTCATTTATATTACTTGAATACGAAAATTCTTGGATTGATTAAATATATATTTAGATAAAGTAAATTATGTTGACAAAAAAATATTTCTTTGGTTTAACAATCCTTTTCTTTCCGTG
>JANEYF010005047.1:0-12708 GCA_029963845.1 Rhamnusium bicolor | reverse complement strand
TTGTACTTCGTTCAGTTACGTATTGCTGTGGACTAAACTAATGTTATTAAACGTTTTGAGGGTTTGAAGGTAACAACTACTCAGCGAACTAAATACCCGACCTGCATTGAATTACACCTTTAAATCATGATAGATGGAAAGCCAATATCATTTGTCAATTCCTAACCAGACATAGATCGATTTCGAACTTATTTGTTCTCTTCAGTATGCCATAGGTTATGGAACAGACAAATGACGATGGCTCAACCTGCTAGTTATATACTAACTTAGGTGAAGTGAATAGTGGTAAGAAGGTATGAAACTTCTCATATGGTCACCAATCGCTACTATCCGACCGACATCTAGATGTCTCTGTGGCGGATAGCGACTTGCATCACAGCAAGTACCGAGAAAGCGGCGACCCCTAGCAAGGAGTGGACTAAACTAAATGTTATTAAACATGATTTGAAGGTAACAACTTACTCCAGAACGGGCAAATACCCCGACCTGCATTGAATTACACCTTTAAATCATGATAGATGGAAAGCCAATATTTTCTATTCGCCGCTCTCGTTAATTCCTGTAACCAAGCCTATCCGCCACAGAGACATCGGGGATGTTGGTCCGGATAGTAGCATTCAGACCATATGAGAAGTTTCTATTACCTCTCACCACTATATATATATATATATATATATATATATATATATATATATATATATATATATATATATATATATATATATATATATATATATATATATATATATATATATATATATATATATATATATATATATATATATATATATATATATATATATATATATATATATACCGGAGTGGCCCAGGGACGAGCCAACCCCAAATTTTCCTACAATTTTTGAGATAGAAATTTGACATTTGTAAGGATGAATCAAGACGAAAATTGTAATTTTTTTATCCACCGGCGCCAAAAAAGTCACTTCCGGTATAATTCGAAGTGACTCAACTTTCTTATTTTAAATAGCACCCTGTATATTTAGGTGATTTTTCTGATGAATATTTAATTTCCCTTTATAAAGCTTTTTTCAGATTTAAAATAGGTTCATAAATAGCCAGACAGTTACATTTGTTTATTTCTGTTAAGAAATTTTTGAATCTAATAAACGAAATACATTATAAATATAATAATTATCAACACTCGTTGTAAGGGTGTCTACCATCATTACTATTATGTAATTGTAATTATTTCTCATATCGTTTATTTCTTTATTTACGTTTGTTTATTTTTTTTTCGATATGTTTATTTTTTACATTTCGTACTACCATAACTTGCTTATTTTGAATAGCATCTTGTGTGTTTTATGTGGTGTTTTGCTTCTCATCGTAATTATTCTCTCCGATGATGTATGTATTTGTTATAATAATAACATTATTAATGCACAAAATGTCGAACATAAAATATTCCTGATACTGTTTTCACTCTTTTCTATGAGTAGGCTGTGTACTCGTTTACCTAGGTACGTGAAAATGTAATTTTTAAGTGATCCAATTGTTTACACATCAAATTATACCTATTGTAGTATAATAATAGTAATAACAAAAAGCATAAATTTATTTCATAATTAAACATGTACATCTACCTACCCCGACAAAATCAACTATTCATTGCAAATAAAGAAACTAGGAAGTAAGTTTTTGGAAGACCAGAGTTATAAACTAGAAAATAATGAAGAAATAGTGAGTACTATACATTGAACTAACTTATAAAAACTGAACTAAATTAAATGTTAAATAACTAAAACCTTATAAATTTTGTTCAAAATGGCCTCCGTTTGCTTAGATACAAGCACGAATTCTTTCTGAACGTTCTCTCATTTACATTTCGTAAGTTTTGGGGATTTATGTTATTAATTGCCTGTCTCAGTCTATCCTCGAGATCTTCTCTAGTAGTCGGCTGCTGAGAATATACATTATTTTTAAATATCCCAACAAATAGTAGTCTCTTATGGACTCAAGTCCGGTGATCTCGCACCATCTAGTTGGATCATGAGTACCTATCAGTTATCTCAAAACGATTATTTAAATATACTAACCTCAAGTGTATTATGGGGCAGACTCCATTCTGTTGGAAAAATAACATTCTTTCTCGAGCAATAGGTAAATTCTTTAAAGTAAAACGTATTTTGCAAATAATTAAGTGAAATTTACAGAAAATGTTATTTAACATTTAATTTAGCTTCAATTTTATAAGTTTCTGTACTTTAGTTCAATGTATAGTACTCTCTATTTCTTCATTATTTTCTAGTTTATAACTCTGGTCTTCCAAAACTTACTTCTTAGTTTCTTTATTTGCAATGAATAGTTCATTTTGTCGGGTAGGGTAGATGTACATGTTTAATTATTAAATAAATTTATGCTTTTTGTTATTACTATTATTATTATACTACAATAGGTATAATTTGATAAGTGTAAACAATTGGATGACTTAAAAATTACATTTTCACGTACCTAGGTATACGAGTACACAGCCTACTCATGGAAAAGAGTGAAAACAGTATCAGGAATATTTTATGTTCGACATTTTGTGCATTAATAACGTTATTATTAAAACAAATACATACATCATTGGAGAGAATAATTTGATGAGAAGAAAAACACCACATAAAACACACAGGTTGCTATTCAAAATAAGCAAGTTATGGTAGTACGAAATGTAAAAAATAAACATATCGAAAAAAAATAAACAAACGTAAATAAAGAAATAAACGATATGAGAAATAATTACAATTACATAATAGTAATGATGGTAGACACCCTTACAACGAGTGTTGACAATTATTTTATTTATAATGTATTTCGTTTATTAGATTCAAGAAACAAACAAATGTAATTATCTGGGTTATTTATGAACCGATTTTAAATCTGGAAAAAGCTTTATAAAGGGAAATTAAATATTCATCAGAAAAATCACCTAAATATACAGGGTGCTATTTAAAATAAGAAAGTTGGAGTCACTTCCGGTTAAACCGGAAGTGACATTTTTGGCGCGGGTGGATCAAAATATTACAATTCTTGTCTTGATTCATCCCTACAAATTTCTATCTCAAAAATTGCAGAAAAATTTGGGGGTTCCCTAGTCCCTGGGCCACCCGGTATATATATATATATATATATATATATATATATATATATATATATATATATATATATATATATATATATATATATATATATATATATATATATATATATATATATATATATATATATATATATATATATATATATATATATATATACATATATATATATACATATATATATATATATATATATATATATATATATATATATATATATATATATATATATATATATATATATATATATATAGTGGTGAGAGTATGAAACTTCTCATATGGTCTGAATGCTACTATCCGACCGACATCCTCGATGTCTCTGTGGCGATAGCGACTTGCATCACAGCAAGTACCGAGAGCGGCGACCCCTAGCCCAGGTGGACTAAACTAATGTGATTAAATATGATTTGAAGGAAACAACTACTCAGCGGGCAAATACCCCGACCTGCATTGAATTACACCTTCAAATCATGATAGATCGATAGCCAATATCATTTGTCAATTCCTAACCAGACATAGATCGATTTCGAACTTATTTGTTCTCTTCAGTATGCCATAGGTTATGGAACAGACAAATGATAGTGGGTATTTGCCCGCTGAGTAGTTGTTTCCTTCAAATCATATTTAATCATATATATATATATATATATATACATATATATATATATATATATATATATATATATATATATATATATATATATATATATATATATATATATATATATTGAACAGAGAATGAATTTGACGCAGGTTCAATATGGTTCTTTCTATAGTAGAATTTCAAATTTTTATTACTCAAAATCAGTATACATCCACTAAAAAACTAAACACTTTCAGAAAACAATAAAGGAGTTGTTTTTAATTTAATATTTTTTTTAAAACTTTTAACAAATAAAATTACAAATCTTAACTTAAATTACCCCACCAAATTTTAAATCTCGAGATTTTTACCTTATGTTTTCTTTCCTTGCAGTTGGCCAAACTGTGTTTTCTTAGTTCTGTCTCAGCTGTTACCACGCTTTAATGTTCAGATATGGCCGCTCCAATTTCCTACTATGCTTGTGTAGTTTATTTACTTTATTTTTGTGATTTGTGTCCAGCTGGATTTCTTATAATAGGTAAGTACTTACAAAATTTTCTACTGTTTCTTTATTTTTCTGGCTTGAATTCTAATTTTACAATCTTTTATTTACAATAGTTTACTTCTAACCTTGATTTTTCTTTATACATGCATTTTATTTTCCTTTAATTCGATAGCAAATTTTTAAACTCTCCACTCTCTCTATCAATAACAACCAACTATCCATTTTTTTCCTCTGCTTACTTTAATTTTGTATATAGTAAAATCACCAAATTTCAAAAATGACTACTTGTCACAAATTATTTTTTATGTCAAATATTTTTTAATTTTGAAAATAAAAACTTTTATACTACCTTTTTTGTTGCCTTTTTAATACAATATTCTTTTCTTGATACTTTCCTGAGCATTTTCTGTAAATTAGCATGTGTTATGTACGGTATAAAAGTTTTTATCTTTCACATCTTTTTTTTTTAAATTTTCTTAACGAGTGCCCTATAATTTAAAACAAACTCCTTTTTATATAACTAGAACTTATTAAGTACTGATAACAAATCTTTTCATATTTAGATTAACATATCTTTACTAAAAAACTAATATTTTTGTTTCTACATTTTGTAGGCTGTCGAAATTGGTTTCACCCTTTTTACCACACTTTAACACGGTGTCTTGAGCTACCCACACTCACACACGAAGCACTGAGTATCTTCTTTGTCCTAATGGCATGTCTTTGCACATCGATGGATTTTCTGTTTAATTTTGGATGAAATTATAGTTCAACTATGCTGTCACACATACAAAAATCAAGAAATGTTTATGTTTCAACCCCAATATTGGAGAAATTATTATGGCATTGATCTAAACACATTACTGCACCCCTGTTTGGTAAGTTTTATTTCAGTTTATATTCACTTTTACAGACCATGCACTTTTTATGTTTCGTTATGAAAGTTTTAAGATAATTTACAATATTTTCCCCTGTTTATTGAATGTTGCTTTCTTAACTTTTATCTAAAGTTCAATTACATTGACTCTATAGTAGATTTTTCATAAATTTCCCCTTTTAAAAGTTTATACTATAACAATTGTCTCTTTTATAGGTGAAATCTTTCCCCTGAAATTATGCAACTTTTGATACTACTGGAGTTGATTGAAGTGAAATTTTTATATGGGACTACATTGGTGACACCTTTTCGATGGCAGGAAATACACAATATGTCTCTCGTCAGCTCTGCCAGTGAAGATCCAGGACTTCGACTTGACACCTTTTTTCTTGTTTTTTATTTGTTTTTCATTAATTTTTATGGCCAATTTGGCTTTGCAAATACCTTATAACTAACTACATTTTTTGATATGAACAATAAATACTTAATTCTACTACACATATGTTAAAAACTAAATTAAAATTATTTTCTGAAATTGTTCATTTTTAAATGTATGCATGCTACTGTATTTATTAAACCTTTTACTGCACGTTTGCACTCTATTTTTGTACCTTTATTTATCTGCATTTTTATTATTCTAATGAAAATAATAAAAAACCTTTTAAAATAATTTATAATATTGCTAAATGTGATAATATATATATATATATATATATATATATATATATATATATATATATATATATATATATATATATATATATATATATATATATACAGTAAAAAACAATAAGAATTAACGGGTACGCCCGCAAAAAGAAAAAAATAGCACGGTGGAAAATGCAAAAATTGCAAATGGCAGAAAGATGCAAACCGTGGACACGTGTTTCTGACTAATTGGTCTTCATCAGCACGGTGTAGCTGAGTTAAGATGATGGACAAAACTCTAAAAAGACACTAAAAGGAAAACCACTGACAGGGAGCCAGTCGCACCTTTGTGGCTTCCACTTGGATGGCTCCGGTATGGGAGCATCGTCCAACATCGCACACGCGGGCAACTATAGCAACCTGCGTGGGATTCCGGACCCAGGAAAATGAATATGAACAGAAAATGAATTTGACGCGGGTTTAATTACATTACAGTAAAAAACAATAAGAATTAACGGGTACGCCCGCATAAAGAAAAAAATAGCACGGTGGAAAATGCAAAAATTGCAAATGGCAGAAAGATGCAAACCGTGGACCACGGTTTGCATCTTTCTGCCATTTGCAATTTTTGCATTTTCCACCGTGCTATTTTTTTCTTTTATGCGGGCGTACCCGTTAATTCTTATTGTTTTTTACTGTAATGTAATTAAACCCGCGTCAAATTCATTCTCTGTTCATATTCATTTTCCTGGGTCCGGAATCCCACGCAGGTTGCTATAGTTGCCCGCGTGTGCGATGCTTGGACGATGCTCCCATACCGGAGCCATCCAAGTGGAAGCCACAAAGGTGCGACTGGCTCCCTGTCAGTGGTTTTCCTTTAGTGTCTTTTTAGAGTTTTGTCCATCATCTTAACTCAGCTACACCGTGCTGATGAAGACCAATTAGTCAGAAACACGTCCACGGTTTGCATCTTTCTGCCATTTGCAATTTTTGCATTTTCCACCGTGCTATTTTTTTCTTTTTTGCGGGCGTACCGTTAATTCTTATTGTTTTTTACTGTATATATATATATATATATATATATATATATATATATATATATATATATATATATATATATATATATATATATATATTATCACATTTAGCAATATTATAAATTATTTTAAAAGGTTTTTTATTATTTTCATTAGAATAATAAAATGCAGATAAATAAAGGTACAAAAATAGAGTGCAAACGCAGTAAAAGGTTTAATAAATACAGTAGCATGCATACATTTAAAAATGAACAATTTCAGAAAATAATTTTAATTTAGTTTTTAACATATGTGTAGTAGAATTAAGTATTTATTGTTCATATCAAAAATGTAGTTAGTTATAAGGTATTTGCAAAGCCAAATTGGCCATAAAAATTAATGAAAAACAAATAAAAAACAAGAAAAAAGGTGTCAAGTCGAAGTCCTGGATCTTCACTGGCAGAGCTGACGAGAGACATATTGTGTATTTCCTGCCATCGAAAAGGTGTCACCAATGTAGTCCCATATAAAAATTTCACTTCAATCAACTCCAGTAGTATCAAAAGTTGCATAATTTCAGGGGAAAGATTTCACCTATAAAAAGAGACAATTGTTATAGTATAAACTTTTAAAAGGGGAAATTTATGAAAAATCTACTATAGAGTCAATGTAATTGAACTTTAGATAAAAGTTAAGAAAGCAACATTCAATAAACAGGGGAAAATATTGTAAATTATCTTAAAACTTTCATAACGAAACATAAAAAGTGCATGGTCTGTAAAAGTGAATATAAACTGAAATAAAACTTACCAAACAGGGGTGCAGTAATGTGTTTAGAGCAATGCCATAATAATTTCTCCAATATTGGGGTTGAAACATAAACATTTCTTGATTTTTGTATGTGTGACAGCATAGTTGAACTATAATTTCATCCAAAATTAAACAGAAAATCCATCGATGTGCAAAGACATGCCATTAGGACAAAGAAGATACTCAGTGCTTCGTGTGTGAGTGTGGGTAGCTCAAGACACCGTGTTAAAGTGTGGTAAAAGGGGTGAAACCAATTTCGACAGCATACAAAATGTAGAAACAAAAATATTAGTTTTTTAGTAAAGATATGTTAATCTAAATATGAAAAGATTTGTTATCAGTACTTAATAAGTTCTAGTTATATAAAAAAAGGAGTTTGTTTTAAATTATAGGGCACTCGTTAAGAAAATTAAAAAAAAAAGATGTGAAAGATAAAAACTTTTATACCGTACATAACACATGCTAATTTACAGAAAATGCTCAGGAAAGTATCAAGAAAAGAATATTGTATTAAAAAGGCAACAAAAAGGTAGTATAAAAGTTTTTATTTTCAAAATTAAAAATATTTGACATAAAAAATAATTTGTGACAAGTAGTCATTTTTGAAATTTGGTGATTTTACTATATACAAAATTAAAGTAAGCAGAGGAAAAAAATGGAGTAGTTGGTTGTTATTGATAGAGAGAGTGGAGAGTTTTAAAAATTTGCTATCGAATTAAAGGAAAATAAAATGCATGTATAAAGAAAAATCAAGGTTAGAAGTAAACTATTGTAAATAAAAGATTGTAAAATTAGAATTCAAGCCAGAAAAATAAAGAAACAGTAGAAAATTTTGTAAGTACTTACCTATTATAAGAAACCAGCTGACACAAATCACAAAAATAAAGTAAATAAACTACACAAGCATAGTAGGAAATTGGAGCGGCCATATCTGAACATTAAAGCGTGGTAACAGCTGAGACAGAACTAAGAAACAACACAGTTTGGCCAACTGCAAGGAAAGAAAACATAAGGTAAAATCTCGAGATTTAAAATTTGGTGGGGTAATTTAAGTTAAGATTTTGTAATTTTATTTGTTAAAATTTTAAAAAAAATATTAAATTAAAAACAACTCCTTTATTGTTTTCTGAAAGTGTTTAGTTTTTTTATGGATGTGTACTGATTTTGTGTAATAAAATTTGAAATTCTACTATAGAAAGAACCATATTGAACCTGCATCCTGAGTGAGAGTAAAAGAAAATAAAACAGTAAGTAAAAATTTGTAAATTAAAATCTGAGCTAGTTTGGGTATACAAGGGCATAAATAAAAAAATAAATACAAATTTAAAATAAAGGCGCCAATTTTCATAAATTTTAATAAACCACAAAATTTTTAATTTTACAACAGTTTGATAAAACAATTCAAAATTTTACAAATTATATAAATAAATAAAAAATACAACAATACAATAATCCTTATTAACACAACAATATATATATATATATATATATATATATATATATATATATATATATATATATATATATATATATATATATATATATATATACAGGGTGAGCCACGGTGGGTGGAGTATTAGAAGTATATGGAGAACGGATCAACCGATTGCTTTGAAATTTTGGTTACGAAGATAATCGAGTATGATCTCTCCAACTAAAATATTTTCGAAAGTGCGGTGTTGCCACTTATACGTAAAACTGGCAACATCTTCGTTATTTTAAATGCAATGCCCTGTATATTTTTGCATTTTTTGGATCGTCGTCTCTTTCTGAGTAACTTTTGTTAATATTTCCCTATACCTATCTCAAGCCGTTTTCGAGATAATAATTCTTTTCTGAATTTATTGCCAAAAATTTGACTTTCAGTAAATCGTGTTTTCTCCTACCTACGCAGCAATTAAATGATAATTTTTTAGTTGCGGCTAGTCAAAGCCTGGAGGCATCTCCTCCATTAATCACATGTTTCGAATATCATACAGGGTGAGTTAGAGAACGCTTTCTATAAGTGACTTAGAAAAATGCACGAAAGTCAATTTTTTTAAATGGAATGCCCTGTATATTATTACTGATTCGGAAAGGCGATACATTTACCTATTTAAAAAGGTAATATACTCAATATCTAATGCACACCGTTTTCGATTTATGGGCACTTTTCTGTAACCTTACCAAGAATATTAGTCTTTTGGTATATCATAACGGGTGGGCCATGAAATTTTTGTTTTGTCATTTTGTAATGACAACAGATGTTATTTTTCTAAATAAATTTGACGTTAGTGATATTTGCACCTAATTTGAATAGCTATGTAGCACACATATGGCAGACAATAATTATACAAACATGGTTTTAATTGATTTGTTTATTATCCATGGACAGTGCAATAAGATTATCAGCAGAACTTCAGCAGAAGATTTAACGAGAAATATCCGAATTTGCCGCAGATGAACAACAGAAAGTTTTTACGAATTCAGAGGAATTTTATAAATTTTGGTTCGTCATTAAGAGAAGCAAGAAATTTACCTAAACCTGTGACATCTGACGAGGTAAATGAAATCAATGTGCTAGCGTATTTTCATGCAAATCCCCAGTATTCCATACGTTGTGCTGAGCGGGATTTAGCATTGCCATATTCATCCATTCGAAGAATACTGGCAAACCATAAAATGCATAATTACAAATTTACAAGAGTCCAATTTCTCATGCCTCAGGATTATCTACAGAGAATAGAATTTTATGAAATGTTACTTGTACGTATGCAAGAGGACTCCAATTTTTTAAAGGAAATTATATGGACTGATGATTCAAAATTTTCTAGGGAAGGGATGTGTAACACACGAAATCGTCACCATTGGGCCACAGACAACCCCACGTTAATAGAGAGGCTGGCTTTCAAGTCAAATTTAGTTTCAATGTGTTTTGTATGTTAATGGACGACAAAATAAAATATTACATATACGACGAAAAATTGAATTCCAGAAAATATTTAGATATAATTAGAACAATTGTGGAAGACTTCCTTGATATTATGTCAATTGAAAAATATATAACTTGTTGGTATCAACTCGACGGGGCTCCTGCACATTGTACACACGAAATTAGTATGGAGTTGGACCGCTTTTTCGATGATCGTTGGATTAGACGTTTGGGACCGTGGAATTGGCCTCCGAGGTCCCCTGACCTTACCCCGTCAGATTTTTATCTTTGGGGTACTCTTAAAGATAGAGTTTATAAAACTCCAGTCCACAACAGGGAAGAATTAGAACGTCGAGTGATTCAAGAGATTGAAAACTTGACCCCGCTGAAATAAGAGCTGCTACAACAAACGTCGTCCATCGTCGTATACAAAAGTGTCTGGAAGTTAACGGTCTACATTTCGACAATTATAACAATATTTTTAAGATTTTTATATTTATTACGTTATTGGTATTATTTGTTATTGTTACTTAGACTTGTAGTTGTTGTGCTTAGTTATTATTTTTTCCTAATACTGACACTGTTATTGTTCTCTTAATGATGTACCAAAATTTATAAAATTCCTCTGATCTGCGGCAAATTCGGATATTTCTCATTAAATCTTCTACAAGTTCTGCTGATAATCTTATTGCACTGTCCATGAATAATAAACAAATCAATTAAAACCGTGTTTGTATAATTATTTTCTGCCATATTTGTGCTACATAGCTATTCAAATTAGGTGCAAATATCACTAACGTCAAATTTATTTAGAAAAGTAACATCTGTTGTTATTACAAAATGACAAAACAAAAATTTCATGGCCCACCCGTTATGATATATCAGAATATTAATATTCTTGGTAAGGTTACAGAAAAGTGCCCATAAATCGAAAACGGTGTGCATTAGGTATAGAGTATATTACCTTTTTTAAAGAGGTAAATGTATCGCCTTTCCGAATCAGTAATAATATACAGTACATTCCATTTAAAAAAATTGACTTTTTGTACATTTTTCTAAGTCACTTGTAGAAAGCGTTCTCTAACTCACCCTGTATGATATTCGAAACATTTGATTAATGGAGGAGATGCCCCCAGGCCTTGCCTAGCCGCAACTAAAAAATTATCTTTTAATTGCTGCGTAGGTAGGAGAAAACACGATTTACTGAGAGTCAAATTTTTGGCAATAAATTCAGAAAAGAATTATTATCTCGAAAACGGCTTGAGATAGGTATAGGGAAACATTAATAAAAGTTACTCAGAAAGAGACGACGATCCAAAAAACGCAAAAATATACAGGGTATTCCATTTAAAATAACGAAGCTGTTGCCAGTTTTACGTATAAGTGGCAACACCGCACTTTCGAAAATATTTTAGTTGGAGAGATCATACTCGATTATCTTGGTAACCAAAATTTCAAAGCAATCGGTTGATCCATTCTCCATATACTTCTAATACTCCACCCACCGTGGCTCACCCTGTATATATATATATATATATATATATATATATATATATATATATATAAATATTTTGTAATAAATAACGTAATTTACGTTTTTATTTATTATTTTAAAAATCCTGCAGAAGTTCCTGAAATAAGTGGCAAAAGTGCTGCTTGATGGTAAGCATCACGGTCAGATTTAGAGTATGATGTTGCCGTCTTAATTCTGCTGCTATGCGCCGGATTCTGGGAGTAAAATCTCTACCAGACGTCTTACATCGGCGAACTCTAATGGATGTTCCCCATGAGCTGGTAATTGCCGCGGTGGAACTGCGGCTGGCAGTTCTTCCAGCTGACAGGGTGCCCTTACGTAACCTGTCCTGCGCAAGAAGGATACTTGGTCTCTCAGGTGTTGTTGAGAGATGGCGCGATGCTCTGGATGCATTTCGCACCAAAGTGCATGCAATCGCGCCATGTATCCCCTTCGCTCAGGTTCGCTACTCTCGCGGTAGATCAGCAAGTCATCCTTTAGTTCCCTTGTTCACTTAAATCGTCCATGTACAATAGCGTTGTTGTCATCATTTGGACCGTCCGGTAAGGCCCCTCCCATCTCTCCTAGACCTCCATCTGACTGAGGTCGATTGTGAGGGGCCCTTCTTAGGTTATAAGTAACCCGAGCAGTAAGAGTACCAGGGTGGTTAGCCCTGGTACTCCCCGGCCGGCATTTGTCAGGCAGAGTTGCCTCTGCCTGTCCAGGGTGCACTAACGTGTA
>JANEYF010005046.1:0-13584 GCA_029963845.1 Rhamnusium bicolor | reverse complement strand
TTGTTGAGTAAAGTACCTTTTCTGTAATCGATATAGCAAAATGTCAGCAATGAAAATAATTCAGATTAAAAAGTTATATATCTGTGAAAATTTCAAGAAGATTCGGATAATTTGATGATTTTGATTTTTTCCACCATATATGCATTTTACGTTAAAATGGTCAAATAAAGTTTTCTTTTGGTAGATTGATTGATCAAACACTTTCGAAATCAACATACTGATACTTTTCAATGTAATTTGCAGATATAGTTGAAAATGTCAAAATCATCAAAGTAGATAGATCTTAATGAAATTTTGCATAGATAGTTACTAACATGTTGCTGTATCTTTTATAAAAAAGTTACATTACCTAACCAGAAAGTAATTTTTGCTTAACTGCCGTACTAAGTGGTTAAAAAATTGTAAAAGTACACGCAAAGTTACTTTTCAGATAACCAGAGATCCCCCGTAAAAAAAGATTTCTAAAATTTATTGTACATTTCACCTATTGCGAACTCAATCGGACACTCTGTATGGAGCAATCACTAAGACTAAATTTATCCATAATATAATAAAACAATAAATATAATAATCTTGTATTACACCTAAAATGCGTTAACGTAAAGAATTATTCCTGTTTAACACTAAAAATAGTTCATTTTTAGTAACATTTGAGTTAGTGGTACAGTGTATACACGGTTACCGCGAACAAAACACTCTATTTAACAAAGTGATCATTTGAGATATTTGAATCTGTCATATTATAGTAGTCAATGAGTAAGACTAACATTTAAGCAAAAGTAATGAGATACTCCGCGGAACTTTTTTGCAGACTTTTTCAAAAATAGTTGTTTGATGAAATCTTTACGTAATTTCGACACTTTACAGATTCTTGGTTAATTCGGGAAAATTAATAAAAATAAACAATGTAAGACCATAATATAATAGTCCGTATTTTGCAGCTATAGAATTCATGTGAAAAGTTGTTTCCAGCGCTAACAAGAATACAAAACACATTTAATATATTAATGTATGCACAACTGTGACAAATTGCTTAACTTCGGATGGCATTAGTCAGTTTTGAACTAGCTCCAGGATATTTTTAGTACCAGTATGACGTTTCGATTATTACTGAATATGTCTAAATGCTTTTTTATCAACGGATATGAAAAATTTTAAATTTTAATACAAAAATGTTATAATTCATTTGACACATTGTGAACTAAATAAATAATGAAGTGAAAGTTGCTTAAAATGGGAACGAGAAACATAGCTGTTTAAAAAAAACAACAAAATTGTTTCACAAAAATATATGCACAAACAGTTGAAGGAAATGAAGAATTTTCTGATATTTTAACAGCAACTTTGGAAGATATCTTAAACTTACTATCCAAAAAATGAAGGGAGAAGTGTGACGTGTTGTTTTGTCAGTGGAGCCCAAAGAAGAAGATGCGATTTGATGAAAACATCATACTAGCTTACTTTTCTGAAAAAAGTTAATCTTACAATTAATTACATTTATTTTCAATATATATTCTTAAAGGCCAAAAATGAATTTTGCCAGTATGCCAAGAAAAATTGCGGATTTTTTCAATTTTCACATTTCAGCAGTTACTTAGAAATTTGTTTACGCAGGACATCTACTGTCTTAGTTGCCAACAACAATGGAGCTGACATCCAGATGTTAAAAGGAAATACCTATAGCATGATGATTGACTACCGTTGCTGAGAATATGTGGAGGACAGCATTAATAATATAGTAAGGACCTTCAGAAGGATTTTCAATCAAGAAGTAAAGTGGGCTACGCGCCGCCTTCTTCGACAGTTTCCTGTATGCAGCCATCAACATCAACATCAGGCAAAGTTCTAAGTTCATTATCATCCACTGTCATTAGCAAATGTTAATATATGTACATATGTACATGTAGTAGAACTTTTTCCAATTTGAACAGTTCTATGTATAGGGTTATTCATTATAAATTACACAACCCTTATCATCGTTATTATTGCCTATAGGAAAAAAAAGTTTTAAATAAAAGTTGTGTGGTTATGACTGAATTTTGTTAAAATGCTATCAAAAGTACAGTAGCGTGCAGATTTCAGGGAATACAAAAAAAGAATATATTTTTTTAAATAGGATATTATTAAATTTTTGGAATAATCCTTTGTTCCTGATTTCAAAAATATACCATATATTACCCCTACTATATACCGTTTTTTGAGTTATTAAACGGCGAATATCTTAGTTAAACTAGTTACTGTAAATATGGAAAAGTTAACATTATTCAAGTGAGCTATGAAAATGATAACTATTATGTTGGATAAGTGACATTTCTTTAATGAAATAATCAAAATGGTTTACAGTGAGGAAGAAGAAACCAAATATTTATACAAAATAGATAACAAAGGTTTATTTAGGAAATTTAAATATAATTAAATAATAACTCATAAAAGATGTTCAATGTGTCCACCATTATTATCAATGCATAATTGATAATGTCTTCTTATATTTATAATTGCACCGGAAATGGCTTCATTATTTACATTCAGATTGTTTATTTCAAGTAGAATCCTATCTTTAATGATTTGAATACTATTATTATTATTGACAATGTCTTTTAGAAATCCCCAAAAAAATGAATCCATAGGGACCAAATCCGGACTATTAGGTGGCAATTTAATAGGTCCATTATTCCCTATCCATATTGGGAATACATTATTCAAATGATCTCGAACGGGTAGGACACTATGCGGAGTTGCCCTATCCTGCATCCAAATCATATCAAGTTCGGCTTCCGGAAAATTCTGCAAAAGAATATTTTCTGCTTCTGGGATAATTATTTCCAGATAGGTAACTCCAGTTAAAGTATAATCATAAAATATAGGCCCAACAATTTTGTTTCTGAAAAATCCACACCAAACGCTAACAGTTTTTCTTTGTTTTACCAATCTTTTTCTGTTATGCTTGTTTTCGCACGACCTTCGATTTTTTCTATTAAAAGCTCCTGCCGTAGAAAAGGATGATTCATCAGTCCATAATATTTTAGTAAAAAATCGAGATCTTCATCCAACTTTTGAATCATCTGGCGGCCTTTTTCTTTTATGAGACTCTGTTAAAATTTGGGTATGGGTAAAATTTTATATGGTCTGTAGCTGTTATTTTTTGACGTACGTTGCATTATGGAATAACTTTTACCTAATTGATCGACTGCATTATCTATTCACGAATAAATATGGATGGGCTTCAAAATGAAGTAACATATCTAGCTGTTCTTTCTGGTTTGCTTGAACTACATGCTTTTTTCTACTAAGACTGGAGGTAAATATTTTTGAACAAATTTTCTGAGAGTGTTGGACGATTTGGATACAACACCCTATATGCCCTTTTTGCTGCACGTTTATTTTTGTTAGTTTGTATATAACAAGTAAAT
Source organism: Rhamnusium bicolor (assembly GCA_029963845.1). Taxonomy (NCBI): domain Eukaryota; kingdom Metazoa; phylum Arthropoda; class Insecta; order Coleoptera; family Cerambycidae; genus Rhamnusium; species Rhamnusium bicolor. The sequence goes on along the minus strand of JANEYF010005046.1, from coordinate 10,174 downwards.
ATTTGGAAATTTTTTCCTCACTAAAAACCATTTTGATTATTTCATTAAAGAAATGTCATTATCAAACATATCAGTTGTCATTTTCATAGCTCACTTTAATAATGTTAACTTTTCCATATATACAGTAAAAGATATTCGACGATTAATAACTTAAAAACGGTATATGGTAGAGGTAATATATATACAGGGTATATATATCCCTGAAATCTGCACGCTACTGTACTTTTGATACCATTTTAACAAAATTCAGGCATAACCACACAACTTTTATTTAAAACTTTTTTCTATAGGCAATAATAACGATGATGAGGGTGGATAATTTATAATGAATTACTCTGTATTTTTAACGGACGTTCGATTTTGGAATAACTTTTACCTAATTGATCGACTGCATTATTTATACAACATTCAGAATTTGCTAAAAAATAATACAATGTTTCAAAAAAGTCTATTTTGCGAATACATATAGATGGGCTTACCTTAGAAATGAAGCAGTATATCTAGCTGTTCTTTCTGGTTTGCCTACTACACGCTTTTTCTACTAAAACTGGAAGTATTATTCACCTTTCGGTAGGTAAATATTTTTTGAACGTATTTTCTGATGGTGTTAGACGATTTGGATACAACACCCTATATGCTCTCTTTGCTGTACGTTTATTTTTGTTATTTTGTATATAACAAGTAAATATTTGGACTTTTTCTTTGTAAACCATTTTGATTATTTCATTAAAGGAATGTCACTTATCAAACACAATAGTTGTCATTTTCATAGCTCATTTTAATAATGTTAACTTTTCAATATTTACAGCAATTAGTTTAACTTAACTAAGATATTCGACGTTTAATAACTCAAAAACGGTATAGGGTAGGAGTAACATATAATATATTTTTGAAATCAGGAACAAAGGATCATTCCAAAAATTTAGTAATATATATGAGATTCTATTTAAAAAAATATATTATTTTTTTGTATCCCCTGAAATCTGCACGCTACTGTACTTTTGATAGCATTTTAACAAAAATCGGTCATAACCACACAACTTTTATTTAAAACTTTTTTTTTCTATAGACAATAATAACGATGATAAGGGGTGGGTAATTTATAATGAAAAACCCTGTACAACGGTCCACAGTTGCTAGTGATAATGTTGATTGTGGTGGTTCTATCGATCCAAAGCCAATTGCTAATAAAATGTTGTTAGGCCCATGGTTTAAATAATAGAAGTATGGATTTTTTTTTGCAAAATAGCTATAATTTCTTTGAAGAAGATATGTTTCGTCTAGTCTTCGATCTTAAATAATAATTTTCATTCTTAATTAATCCTTTTACTAACATTTCCATAATTCACTGCTTTAAAAACGGTTGACTGAAAGGTTTTAAAATTTGGTCGCGTATATTTTCATATAGGGAATGTTTGAAAAGGTCATTAAAGGTAAATAAAAACAGGTTTATAATTTGCAATTACTCTAGACAGTGATTACATAAATAAACATCAAAAACTCAAATATGTTCCAAAATATAATGAACATTAAATTTGAATTAACTTTTTATTTTCAAATATCCAGTATAAATTAGTATTTAATAGCAACAAAGGATGCAAGATTTCAAAATTCATTACAAATAACAAACCGTATAACCTAATGAACTGCTTTGAATGTTTATTAAAAAATATAAATAAGCAAACACTGAAGTAAGAGAGGAGTCTAAATAACAACCTCAACATAGACAGATACATCTCTCGATTCGCTGGTGGTAAGATACATTTATATTGCTAATGCTGGATATATTTTTTTATAATTATTATGTACAGATGTACAGGGTGTTTCAATCTTGGCGCTTCAGGCTTATTATGAAGAAACGAGAGAAGAAAATAAAAATTTGAATTATGATATGGGACTCAAATAAGTGAACTTAAGGTCCATTGTGCGCCAAAAATATTCTTTTCAGAGTTCTAAAAACGGAGATGATGCTGTCATCAAATATTGTTTTGCCAAGAATATACCTATTTATGTTTCCACCGTCAAACAGTTCACATTTTTCTGAATGCTATTATTAAAAAATTTTTTGTTTAAAACTTACAAGCTCAAATATCATAAGTCAGTTCTTCACATGCACTTTTGTATTTTTTGTTTCAAGTTTCCACATTTCTTGTTGGGGTTTTATATGCTTTAGTTTTAAAAGTTCTCACAAAGAAAATCAAGGAGAGTAAAGTCCGCCGATTTTGGTCGCCATTGTATCGGTCTATTTATTCCCATCCACCTTTCCTCGCAAGTATTGTTCAAATATTGTTGAACAATACTTGTCTTGTGGCAGGTGCCCCATCGTGTTGAAACCATATATTTCGTCGTAGCTGTGGAGATAAATTTGCCAGTAGCCCTGGATGTTATTCTTGAAGAAGATGTAAATAATTTTGACTGTTCGGCCTCTCTTCGTAGAAATAAAGCACATTTAAATGGTTTCCGACGATTCCACACCACACATTTATACTTAATTAAATAAGTTTTGACACTTGGAATTACAACTAAGGCGACATCTTTGTTTTTTAGAATGTTTGAGCTTGTAACTTTTAAACAAAAATAAATAGGGAACATTTTTTCCAAGAGTAATATTCAGAAAAATGTAAGCTTTTTGACGGTGGAGAAATATAGGTATGTTCGTGGCAAAACAACAGTTGTGACGTCATTACCTTCGTTTGCAGAATTCTGAAAAATTATATTTTTGGCGCAAAATGGACCGTAAGTCCTCTTATTCGAGACCCACAATTCAAATTTTTATTTGCATTTTTTCTTTCCTCATAATAAGGTTGAGGCGTCCAGTTTGAACACCCTGTACTAACGTTTTGTTTTCATTTTTACAGTCTTATCTTCTTTACATATTCTTCATATTTTCTTTTACAATGCCAAGCGAGCTCCATGTGACAATATTTTGCTTTGATATTTTAATTTTTTTTTAATATTAATAATACAAGAAGATGCTACTCTAATGAGTTAGAAGTCATGGCCTAAATTTCTCGCACCAGCCACATTGAGCCCAATATATTTCCAACCGCCTCACCAATTTCAATATATTTTTTTTAATAAACGCTAATTACTTGTTTCCATTGAAGTTTTATTTATTTTTTTTTTTCTAATCGTATAAGGAAACGTGTACAGCACTAATAACAAGAAGTAAGTGTCATGCAAGCGAAAGATCAGCTAAGGTTGGAAAGGAATTACACTCTCACTCTTCCTAGTAGGGAGGAGTGGAGTGAAGGAAGAATTGACTTCCGCCCGGACTCTCTGGTGTGTTACACAGACGGATCTCGGCTGGCCACTAGACCGTCTTCCAGGGCGGGAATATATCTGGAAGGCAAAGAAGTACAGGAGAGCTTTGCTCTAGGCTCGTACACCACGGTCTTCCAGGCAGAGGTTTACGCCATCCTAGCGGTGGCAGGTAGGGCTGAGGTTAGGAATGGGGCGGAACGGATAATATACATCTGCTCCGACAACCAGGCTGCTCTAAAGGCGGTGTGCTCCCCCAGGACGAGATCAGCTCTCGTCCAGGAGTGTGGGGATGCCCTAGAAGAGCTGGCGAGGCATAAACAAGTGAGACTGGTATGGGTCCCGGGACATATGGGAGTTCCAGGCAACGAGAAGGCCGATGAATTGGCTAGACTCGGAGCCGAGGAACCCTGTCACGGGCCTGAGCCTATGTTAGGTATTTCAAGAAGGCAGGTCACAACGGCCCTCAATGAGTGAGCCCACGAGACACTGAGGACGCACTGGAGGACCAACAGGACCTGCAGGCAAACCCGAGATTTTGTGACGGGGCCGAACAAATCGAGATCGGCCTGGTTGCTGGGACGGAGTCGTAAAACTCTGAATCTCTTAATCGGTGTTCTGACAGGCCACTGCAGACTTAGGAGGCATCTATCATTGATAGGTATTGAGGAAGACCCTACATGTCCAAGATGCAGGAGTGATGAAGAGACACCTTACCACTTCCTGGGACAACGTGAAGCGTTTGGGCGCCTGAGACACAGTACCTTCGGTTCTGAGGCGCTTCTAAGGGAGGAGATGAGCTCCCTCGCAATGAGTGACATCCTGACCTTCATCAGAAGGTCGGAAAGATTCGATGAGGGAGCAAGAGAAGCACATGGCTGAGGGGACAGCTGGGGGGTTGGTAAAAAGGACCCGTCTGTGGCCTACTTGCCAGGCGTCAGCCTCCCCCACCATTACCATTACCATTAAGTGTCATGCTACATGTTTTTTCAAGCAGAATTTTTTTTTATTATTTTCAAAAATATGTGTTATATTTTACACAAAATGAATCCAACACATCAAATAATGTTGTGAAAAAGAAAGTAAATGAAATGGTAGATCTATAACGATTTTAGAGTAAGTTGAGTTAAATATTCTTAATACACAGGACTCCCGAATTGTCATGTTGAGATCGCGTTGGCCTAGTCATAATCGTGTAATTTTGTATGTTTTATTTACAACTTGCATAACAAACAAAACGTTTCCTCATATTATAATCTCAAATTGTTCATTTTACCAGTAAAATTATATGTCTACTTTCTTTGAACACTTGGTTTAAAAAAGTTACAATAACAACAATTTTTTTACCTCAATTTATCCCAGTAATCTATTGACAAACATTGCGACAAAATATAATGAAATACATTACTTAACCAAACTAATTAGATGCGACTACTAAAAATTTCAAGAATATTCGAACTAACTCCAGTTAATTAGTTTTGCTTGTTATTTACTTGTAACGATATACTGTTTGTGTGAGCTATCACCAGCTGTAAATGAATTTGTTCCAGTTTTTTGCGGTCTACTAACCACTTTAATTTTTAAAATCTTCTGGTTAGTTTTGTCACATTAATTAAAAGTAAAAAAATGTGAATATTGCACTTTCAATGTATAAGATGTAACAATAATATACACATGACATGACTACTTACATTTTGCAAAACTGGACTAACAGCCTCTACAGGGCCTATTTTTGATCTAATCTAGGTAAGTAGTAGCTTCTCAAGAAACGACGTTTTTTATGGTAATAATGTTTAGGTAACACATTCCTGTCAATCACTGAAGTACCACCACAATAAACATAGATACTGTGAAATAGTTACGGTATTTTGTAATGACCAGTCGATGTTTTCCGTTACAAACAGCTCGATTATGTTTCAGGTGATTTTCAGCTGACTCGCTAGTCCTCCTTTCAAAGATCTAGACTAAAACCGCAGTACACATTTTCCACAAAATAATATAGCATCCTCAATCCAATGGTAATTGTTTTATTTAGTAATTATTAACTTGAATAATTAAAGACACAGATAAAATAAACTTTATTGTATATCACAATATAAATATACTGTACAACCCTTAGTAGGAGGCAGCATAGTGCGATTACAAAATATGTCTAAAAAGACATATTTTATAATCGCGCTGTTTTCATGATAGTATTTATAGTATACAGTGATCTGCATTAAATGGGCTAAAACTGATGAAATGTTATTATAATATATAGCAGTATACAACTATTTGATTTTTAAAGTACGTGACTTTTGTGTCTGTTTGAAACTATATTTGTTTTCACCGTACAGGGGGAAGAGCCTAAGAATGATCGAAGTCTTTTTCCGTGTGTTCACTCATATCCCAATTTTTTTCTAACTTTTTCCAATTCATTGCGACGCAATTTTTGGCGTCCATTCTGCACTTCACTGGACATATTTCTAGCTGCTGGTCATAATATTTGTAGAATCATCCCTTCTCTACCTAAAAGAAATTTAGATCATAACTTAACGCATTCCTGTCTTTTGACCACATCAACAACTTGTAACCGCAGTCTCAGTAAGTCTGGAATTATAGGACAAAAGCATTGAAAATGTGCATCAACCGACGAATATTCAGAATCTTCTGAGTTTATCGAGTTACCAACGATGGGATCATCCAAATATGGGCTTTTGGTCAGAGTTCACGTACTTAGTAAAACACCGAAAGCTATATTATTTAAACCATATTATGAGGAACTAGAAGAAGTATCAACTACTGCAAATCATTGTCCGAGGCAAAGTAGAGACGAAGAAGGATCTCCTGGCTTGTCAAATTAAGAAAATGGTCAAAACAACATCTACTGAACATCCAGAATTAATAAGGTAACGCAATAAAAAGAAAGAATTCTGGACGTGATACCTGGTTTAATACGAATGATTTCCTTGTTCAAATTATATTATTACTAGAGCTGTCCGAGGTGGCTGGAGTACAGCCACGGTCTTGCGATGGCGTCACACGTGCCGATTTAGAAGTGATTTACGCTGCAGTCTTATTTGAAAGGTTGATGCGTGAGGTTGTACCTATAAATTATACATAATGTCAAACGCGCCAAAGGGTAAAAAACGACCGTACGCGGACACAGTGAATAAATTTATCTGTGAATTTCCGGATTTATTCTATGACGGATGCAAAATAATTTGTAAAGTTTGTAATCAAGACTTAATGTGCTGGCACAAAAGAGATTGTCGTCGTCATATCAACACCGTGCAACATCAAAATAAAAAAATGGCATGCCTTTGACAACTCAGTTTATGTTTGATTTATTGTTAATGTTAATAGCCTGTAATATTCCGCTACACATACTGGATAAACAACCATTTCGGAAGTTTTGGAATAAATACAATCCCCAGGTGAACTTACCAAGTCGTACATCGTTACGTAGATATATTCCAGCTGTTCGTGAAGACATTGTAAATAGGATTAAATGTGGATTAAAAAATACACGGCTCTGGTTATGTATTGACGAGACGACAGATTGTAAAAAAAATTTATTTTAAATATTATAGTACGTGTACTGGGCCCTCTTAAACTAACATTTCCACTTTTACTAGCTAGTAAAAGACTAACTGCGTGTACTGGCGAAATAATTACGCGTGGGGTGTTGGAGACATTCGAAAAAATTGAACTTTCAACAAGTCAAGTATTGATGTTTGTGGCTGATGGTGCTGCGACAATGCGCATGGTAGGCCGTTCTTTTCAAAGAGACAATTGTAGGTTTTTACATGTTACGTGTAAAGTGCATGCGTTACATCTTGTGGCAGAAACGATTCGAAAATGTTTTCCAGAGGTAGATGCATTAATAGCAAATACAAAAAAAAATTTTCTCAAATCTCCTAAACGGCCTCGAGCATTTCACAGACAGTGTCCTGGTATCCCTGAACCACCAGAGCCGATTCTTACACGTTGGAGAACGTGGTTGAAAGCGGCTTTTTATTATGCTAAATATTTTCAACAAATAAAAGCTGTGATACTACAGTTCAATCCTAACGAGGCTGCAGCTATTAGTGAAAGCCAGACAAGCTTTCAAGACGTTTCCCTTGAAACAGATTTAAAAACTATTAATAACAATTATAGAGGATTACACGACGCAATAGAAAAATTGCAAAATAGTTCGTTGTCGTTAGTGGAATCGCTGCAAATAGTGGACGACGTAAATACACAGCTACAGGCTATAAATGACGCAAAAAATAATCGCGTTAGTGAAAAATTCGAGAGTGTATTACAGAAAGATCCTGATTTTAGCAAATTAAGACTAATTTGTGATGGTGCATCTACAACTTCGTTAAGTGAGTTCACAGATTGTTTTACTTATGCCTGTATTACATCCGTAGATGTCGAATGGTCATTTTCAAAATGCAAAACATATTTTTTCACCAAAGCGAACATCGCTGACGGAGACAGCTGTAGAAACATACCTGATGCTATTATACTATAGATCTTCCCCACTTTGTGATGACGACAACCAAACTACTTCATAAATCTGCTTAAAAGGGCGAGTTTTATACAAATTTTTATAAAATGTAACATTATTGTTAAAATTTATTTCTATTTACTGTACTTATTCAAGTATTATGATATGATGTAAACATATGAGTCATATGACGGCTCTGTCGGCCAGGTGACCTCGGACAGCTCTAATTATTACAACTACAATACACCGAAACATAGCTAACTGAGATTGGGTGACAAGTTCTGGCTACGATTTCTGAGATGATTTCGTATCGTTTGAGATGAGAATTCTGAGACTATTTGCCAAAGATAGCTGTCATTTAGCAGTCGTTCAGCTTAATATTCCATACATTCTTCTTAGTTTACTCTCTTTCATTATTTATTTTTGTCGGTTATTTTCGTCTCGATCGATACGAGATTATCTTAGAACTAGACCATTGCATTAGTTCATATTAGCATAGACGCTAAAGTTGTGTCTAAAACTTACTTCATACATCTGCATCCATTAATATTATTTTTCAATAAATTCTAATTACTTTGTGTCAAAGTTATAGCCTAAATCACTTGAAATTGTATATTTTAATTCGATATTCGATATTCTTATTATTATCTCAATGTCAATACCATTTTTTTCTAATGCGACCATTGAATCTAATTTGATATGTTGTAATAAAAACACAACTGAACTTATTTATTTGCGGTTTCTATCCACCTCGTGGTTTAAATCGTTTTTATATGGTCAAGGACAACTTTATGTGCTAGTACATGCAGATCATTTTTTTCCTCTAATTCATTGAATGACAAAATAAATTATGGAGACAGTGTTAGTATGTTCATCGCTGATTTCAGATATCGGAAAAAACAAACAAGTTAATCAGTTTCAACAACATCAACAAAAAACCTAGAAATAAATTATTTATCACGCACTTATTAAAGTTATTAATTGATTCGCAAGAATTTGACTTATTTTCCTCTAAAAAGTTTTAATTAAATCGATTGTGGTGCCAAATTGTCTCTGAAAAATGATGTATAACCGTACAAAGTTGAGGGTTGAAATCGTTAATTCCTTAATGTCTCGGCAACCGCTAAAGCCTTTCTAATTATCCGTAGATGGTTTGCATACGTAACACATACATAACCCATACAGTATGTCCGCGGATGTGGTTTGCAACAGGTAAAATTGCTGATATGTTCAACAAAAAGTTATTCTACATCAAAGTTTTTGCTTTCCTAAAAATGCGATTCACATTGAGAAACTTTGTGTTTAATACAGGATATTCAAAAATTACAAAAATTTTAAATTTTCTAAAGAGTAAATTTTGCTTATCTTTAATTTTGGAACAGGTTAAATATAAAAGCTGTTTTTTCAAAAAGCTTTTGTACTAACAGAAAAAAACTGATTTTTAAATTTTTACGATAAAGTAAGCTGGTGTTGTTAATGTAATATTTTTAATTGTGTGCATTTATGTGTATATGTATGTATATATGTGTTTTTGTCTACTGTTTTTGACATGTTCCACACCCATTAGGGCATTACATTAATCATTAACTAGATTACTGATTGTACTGTATGTTTGTAAATGGAACAAATAAAAATCTATCTATCTATCTATCTATTACTCTTTAGATGCTTCGACTGTTTGCTTCCCATATCCTATCGTTTAGATATTAAGAAGTGGCAAGCACGTGCTGGAGGTAAAGGTAGTGTAACATAGAGAAAAAAGTTAATACAAAATAAATTTAGGATTAGAATGGGTGTGCTAGTTGATCAACCTAAAAGTAGCGGTAATGGCACAACAAACGATGGGAACACGGCGAGAAGATTTTTAAGCACCCAGCTACATCGGCTTCAATCACTGGTATCGATGAAAATATTAAAAGATTTGTAGTTGTTCCGCAAACCATTTCATGTGGATACGAGGTCGATACTGATAGGGCGTTCCACGGGTATGCTCTACAAACTGCAAGATTAATCGTGTCCCCGTATCCATAGTATTATATGCCGGCATCTGTACATAAAATATTAGTTTACGATTCCGCAGTTATTAAGTTCGCCTTATTGCCCATAGGGTAATTGTCCGAAGAGGTGCAAGAATCCCGAAATAAAGATCTTAAAAAATATATAGAACATCACAGCAAAAAATATCTCGAGTTGCAACGAATCAATAGATTATTGATTTCATCAGATCCACTGATCACTTCTCTTCGCAAACTTCCCCAGAAGAAGAAGTCAAAGTTGTTACCTGAAGTCTTTGGCTCTTAAAAGAGCACACAATTCCATGTTCTGAGGAGAATGTGTCCAGATACCCCGATTCCGAATGTGAATGTGAAAGTGACACAGACTCGACTGATACCAATGAATAACTGACGTTCCTCTCTTTTGTATTAATAAGAGTAC